>JAWDEX010000015.1:779844-836210 GCA_035221805.1 Trichilia hirta | reverse complement strand
GTAACAGAAGTGTCATAAAAGACAGAAACTTAAGTTGCAGCTGACACTGTTCTTATTGATAGTACCAATAGGAGAAGCTAATTATGTTCAAGTAATGGTGAATATCAAGTAAAAGGAAAAATAGCCAGCATCACCAGAAGATAATAAAGAAAATAGTTTTGAAACAAGTCAATAGATCTTCGTCAAATGTTTGGACAGTCCATGATCAACATGGAGTCATTAATGCTGTTATTAAACTCATTTGCAGATCTGAAAATCATCAAAGCAATTCAAATTCATAGGCAATACTCGTTCTCAATCCATCATACTATATCTGAGACAGATACAGAACCAATAAAAAGTAATACATGGTAAGCCTCTATGGATAGATGAAGTAAGAAAAGGAACTCTAAATAAGCAGCAAAATGATATGCTATTGAATTATTTTATTTCTAGTAGTTCATATAAATTATGAAGCTTACACCAATGCTTCGCACAATCCATAAGCTCACAGCCATTAATAATCCTACTCCACTTTTATTGAAAGCAAGAGACTCTTCGAAAATGATGCCTGCATATCCTATTCCAAACAACAATGCCATAGCAAGATCCTGTATCAAAAGGTTTGATTAAATCAACTCAAAATTGTCATTAGCAACTAACAATATGAGAGCTCTTTCTGCACAAACGTCATCAATGCCATCATGGTAAATCTGCAAAAGGAAAATCATAAGATAGAGGTAAACCTGATTGGCAGCGACCCATGAATGATTAATTGCCACTGCCCCTGTCACCGCTGCGGCAAGAACCGCAAGAGCTTTAAGCAGATCAGTCTTTGGCTGGTAAGTGGCCTCGAAATCACTAGAGTTTGTTTCGTCAAGTGAACATAAAGGATCACATGTTCCAGATTTTGATGCTGGGTCCTGATGCAAGCTAAAGGGTCAATATGGAGCACTACAGTTGGCAGAAAAGAAATGCACTGCTGCATAAATATTAAAACATCATTAAAAATGATAATGTGAAAATATCCAATTCACTAAATTGAAACCAACATTTGCTTCATTCACTTGAATTTAAAAGTTGACATACGCTCACATAAAAGTTTGAGAAAATTCGAGCATTGCCCAGCTGTAAATGATAGTTACCTTGAGCATCAATACTAAATTTTACTTTGGACTTAAGCAGTCAATATATGGTGATACCATATTTTAAATGTCATAATATATTCTACATCTATGAATTACCCAAATACATATAAAGAAATTAATCAGAAATTTTCAAATTCTACCCTTCTCATGAATCCAATCAAAATTCTTGCAACGATAAAAAATCATCTGAAATTTGGACATGCTACCAAAGTGACTTATCTCAATTCATATATACCAAAACAAACATGATGCTTAAGAGATGAAACTTCGGCAAAAGGCAGGAACTCTTTCCTATTCAAACATCTTTAACCAAAATCAGATATCCTAATTCATGAAATAACAATTGAACAACTGGGAAGTATTAAGAATTGAAGCTTCAGTATAAAAAACAGTGATGAATAAACTTGGAGCTGTTTCCAATTCATACAACCAAAACAAAATAAAAAAAAAATATATGAAATATTAGCTAAACAAAAAAATGCACACTAGTAAATGTTGCAGCTTTAGTAAAAGAACCTGGAGCTGTCTTCAATTACATACATACTTAATCAAAATTACCAACCCATATCTACAAAATTAAAAAAAAATGAAGGGAAAGAGCGATGGGTGCTTTCAAAAACTTGAAATTTTCATGTAAAGAACGGTGAAAAACAACCTGGAACTGTTTTCCGTTTCCGGGTTGTTGTTGATCGTCTTGTTGAGATGAAGAAGACGACTCCCTTGCCTTGTCTTCAGCTCTAGCAAGAACTGTCGCATTGCCAAATAATTTTGGAACTCTAACTCTACAAAGAGAAGTGCCAAAGCTAGGAAAGGAGTGAAATGAGGACACAGAAGTGACAGATGGAGAATGAAGTGAACATTTCTTGAATTGCGGAAATGGGGACAGGTGGGAGCCTGCTGATAAGGCAGCCATTAAAGACATTAGAAAGGAATTTGATCAAAATGAGCTACTGAAGAAGAAAAAGAAAGAAGAAGATAAACTGGTGTTCTGCATATTCTTTGTAGCTGTATTATCGCCAGTTGCCTGGAAGATAACGGGAGAGGAAGACATCTGACGATGGCTATTAACAGGTCGAAAAGCTTTGAGGTGCGTGCGGGATTTATTAGTCAATTCATTGTTCATTGACTAATTGGTTATAGGCTTAAATTTTAACTTATTTATTGCATTTAATTAATAAAATAAATTTAAATTTATGAACATTGATTTTAATAGATTGAAATTAAAAAATTGTTATATTTACTTAGTAAGGATTTAGATTATTCCTTATAATAATATAATAATTATCTAAATCTTTAAATAATTTTATTAATAAAAAACACTAAAATTTTTAATTTTATCCACACACAAAAAAAGGCATGATTCAAATATTACTCCTGCAAAGTTCAAGAATAATTTAATTTGTATTTTAAAAATTAAAAATTTTTGTCAGAAAAAATTAAGTATTTCATTTTATTTTATTTTTTTAATTATATAATAGACTAAAATTTATAAGAATTGAAAAAATTTTATTTAAAAATTTATGCAAATCAATTAAATTTCATATATTATGAATTTGATGATAATGAAAAATAATTCTGGTCCTAATAACATCATCGGCTAAACTTTAAAGAAAATTCTTGAACCGAAAAAAAAGGAAGGGACTTTTAAGAAAATTCCAATCAGGTCACGTGTCGGTTTCCCACTCTCTGTTGTGTTCGGTCATCATCTTCTCCCACCGTACTTAAGTCGCCGTACACAAACTAGATTGATATTGAGAGGTTGTCTGGTCTGGCGTCAATTAAGCTTCCATTATTTCTCCCTCTAGCTCAGTTACTTCAACATAAAAAAATGGCGTTAGCCAAAGTCTCTTCCTCTCTTTCCCTTTCCATCCATGGTACTTTCTAACTCTGTAATTCTATGAGCTTTACCGTTGCATTAATGTCGGATAAATACTTGTGCTGCAGATGCTTTAGCTTTCAGCTCCGGAAAAACTCACTCCATTTCTCGATTCCCCATCTCGAATCTTGCTAGAAGAAGTGCCACCTTTGCCACTGGTTCTCCACTTTGTAAGGATTGCTACTTCTGTTGCTTTTTTTTTTTTTTCTTTTACCCGCAGCTTCTATTAATCGTATGCTGTAGCTGTAATAAGACCAGGAATCCTCATTGAATCTTCCATTTTCTATTGCAGAGAGTCAAGAATATCTTGGTCTGGCCAAGATTCTCAGTTTACTGTTTATACTTTATACCAGATTTATCTGAGGTAGAGTATTTAAGGGTGTTTGAAGCAGGCAGTTATTTAATTGAGTTCTCAAAAAGAAGTGTATTCATAAGAACTTGGAGTTCTTTAGGTTGGCCTAAATGCCTGGGCGCTCTTTAATCTCTGTGATTTGATTTAAAATTAGTTATTTACTAAAACGTTAGATGAAAATGGTATTCACTCTAAGATTCCTTTTTCAATTTGGACTGTATAAACATCAAACAAAATGCAAGTCTGGATATGTTTAATTTTATTCTTTCCTCTTCTGTGTTCTTTTGGCTGCTAAGATATGTAGGCTGATATTTGATGCTTTCTTTCATTTATATAGTATTGAGAATTTCTCCCCATAGGAAGTCTTCGTGCAGAGCAACTTCAGTTTCAGTAAGATGCGAGCAAAGTACCCAAGGAGGTAACAGTTTGGACATATGGTTGGGTCGGCTTGCAATGGTTGGCTTTGCAGTGGCTATTAGTGTTGAAATAGCAACTGGCAAGGGACTTCTGGAGGTATGACATGTTCTTTGTGCTATCAAAATCTGTTCCAGAGACTGCTTTTTTTTGTATACTAATATAATTTTAAGTATCATTCTTGATCTCTTTACCTATGAACCATGATACACAGCTTAGGATTGAATGATGTGTTCTCAAACGAAGCCTTTTCTATTTAAGCAGACGTCCTAGAAACTCATGGCCGGAGAATATCAACAATTTTAGTTTTTGCTAAGCTGTTGGAAAGGCCAAAGTGAGGCTGCTCTCAAATGAAGCCAGAATATTCTTGGCTTGTATATTGACTGATGGCCTGATTACATGGAAAACCTTTTTCCTGATCTGCATTTTAGCTTTAGTGTCAGCATATTAAAAGGCACTTCCTCTTTCTGTGATTCTAGAATAATTAGCTTTTACCTTTTGTCATTTCTGTCCTCTTGGAAGATTGTGCTTCTCAAAGAAGCTGCTCCTTCCAAAGAGCGGGGAATGTAAAGCAAATGGCAGCTATAGGGACTCGTACTCTAGTACAGTCTTCTCGCTTCCAAGTTCACACACATCCAGATTGACATATTTCACATACATTCAAACCCTGGAATCAATATTATATGGAAGTCCCCAAACTCTGGCACTTACAACCAATTCAAAGAGTTAAGTTCTTTTGTGCAATTATCTTACCACATACTCTTATAAAAATGTATGTATATATTGATCTCACTGCAGTGCAGCCTATTTTTGTTTTGCAGAATTTTGGGCTTACAACACCCTTACCTACTGTGGCCTTGGCAGTTGCAGCATCAATTGGCATTTTAACAGCAGTATTCATCTTCCTATCTGCCTCTAAGAATTGATCACACCCAATGTTTGCCTTTTGGTGTCTGTTAAGTCTGATTAACGATACTTGTAGTTACATTTTTCATTATAATTTAATTGTAATTTTGTCTGAGTGCCGACACTTGAAAATGTACTGATGATGAATTTTTTTATGTGAAGGCTTTCACTGTGTTGTTTCTGTTATATGAATCTTTCTGTTGAGTTTGGTCATACAAAATTTATTGAGTCATCAAAATCTTTTCTTAGATTATACCAATTTGAATAGACTAGTTTCTGGCTTAAGGATAATGTGAAAGG
The DNA here is from genome assembly GCA_035221805.1 of Trichilia hirta. Classification (NCBI taxonomy): domain Eukaryota; kingdom Viridiplantae; phylum Streptophyta; class Magnoliopsida; order Sapindales; family Meliaceae; genus Trichilia; species Trichilia hirta. The sequence goes on along the minus strand of JAWDEX010000015.1, from coordinate 831,235 downwards.
TATGATTATCTGGTGACGATCAGTTTTGCTATTTGGAGATTCATTCTTGGTTTTTATCAGACTTCATTTGTTATTGAGGTGCTGTAGTTTTAGTCAAAGTTGTTATGGCATGAAAGCAGTATATATCAAATACTAGCAGAAAAATTGGCGGGTCTCGGAAAAAGTAGTATTAAACATTTTTTTATCGTTGGTTTCAAAGGACAATGGAAACACCGGTCTCAAACAAAAGCCTAAACTTTGTTTGACGCATAGACAATTGTTATACTTTACTTTTGTGATAGCTTAAGTGTATTATTGTTTTCAACTTTTAGCCGTTCAGCAGACAGAATCTCAGCCCTTCCCACTACTGCCTTGAATTTCACTTCAAAATGGCGACAACTAATTATAGTGTCTTCATTCTTTACTTCTAGCAGAACTTATTCTCTTTGTTTGATCCTTCTTAGATGAAGAACAATCCTTTATGTTTCTTAAGTACATATACAAGCAGTTCTTCGTTACCTTTTATCTTGATTCTGATTTCAAGTTTGTTTATGGGTTTGTACTAATCGTGATATGGGTAAACTCATATCTTGACTTGCAAAGAAGTTCTTTCCACAATAGAAAATTAGGCTTCTGATGGTAGGTCTTGATGCTTCTAGGAAAACAATCATTCTGTACAGGCTCAAGCTTGGAGATATTGTTACAACTGTGCCAACAATAGGTATCTGAATTACAAACTCTTCTTATAATCCTTAGTCTGCTGGTTTTTGTTCTCTCTCTCTATATACATCTGTTGCTTCTGTTTCTGTCTGTTTGTTCAATATCTTTAAGTCTGTCGTAGCTCTTTCTCATGGCAGCCCTGTGTTAGCAAATCGGCTGTCACAATCACTGTATTCCAAACTCCAAATTATCACCAATTTGTGGGGTGATTAATTCCTTAAAGAAAGGGATAATTTCTAGTTTTTATATACTCTATTTTGGATTATTCAATCTACAAATGTCTCAGTGATCTCTTGGTCCATTTCTTATGTGCCAGGTTTTAATATAGAGACAGTTGAGTACAAAAATATAAGCTTCTCCGTCTGGGATGTTGCAGGTTGAAGCAAGGTGCCAAGCCAATATCATAAGCTTTTGTTTTATAATTATATATATTTGATTAAGTAGTTTTATAGTGATTACAAAAGATGAAATAAATTTAAGGGAATGGAGGAAATATGAAACCGGGCAGAAAAAATGTTGAGATAGCTATGGAAATGCTGACATTCAATGCCTGGGTTCTACAAAGAAAGTAGCTCTAGTGCAAGTACGTGCACTATCCTTTATTTGTTCAAATAAAAACTCAAATTGGGAGAGAATTCTGATAGACCCAGATCAGGTGGCAGACAGATAATTATATTGAATATTTTGTTTGGCATAGATTTTGCATTTAACAGAGGTGCATATCGTTCCAATTTATCAAACAGGTTCGGGTACCATGGAGAATTGCCTTTTAGAACACGCAAGGACTAATCTTTGTGGGGGACAACAATGCCATGTAAAGAATCTCAGAAGCCCGTTATGAGCAACATCGGATTCTGAACGATGTGAATGAGCTCAAATTCTAAGTACAAGTTGCTTACTCGTCAACTCTATGGAGAAAGGAAAAAAATAGTTGAAACAGCAACTTAGGTGTAATGTGTTCTGTAGTATCTGGAATTCTGTTCAAAGACAAATATCTGCTTTTCATTACCATTTTGCAGAGTGAACTAAGCAACCAGCACTACTTGTCTTTGCCAACAAGCAAGACTTTCCAAATGCTATGCCTGCTTATGAAGTTGCCAATAAACTAAGACATTACTCTCTCAGCCAGCATCAATGGTAAGAGCTGCGTTCTACCCGAACTTTGCACTGCACGCACATTTGTTGAATACGACTAGCAGATTACAAGCTAGCTGATTTTATTGAACTTATTGAACAGGTTTATCCAGAGTAGTTCTGCAACTTCTGTACAAGGACTATACAAAGGTCTTGATTGGTTATCCAACAATATCACAGTGAAAAACCCATAACAGCTCATTTCTAACTTCTCCAACTGAAATGGAAGATTGACTATGAAAGTTGCAAATTCATTAGCTAGAATGAGGCCTTCGCGATCTTGAAGGAATCAGTGTTTCAGAAACTCCAAAAAATCCCCGCTTCAATGGACTTGGCACTTACTTTACCTCATGCAGGTCAGCCAAGCATGTACAACAGAAAATTAAGTTTCCTAAAAAGCTATATGCTCAAGTTATACAATCACCTCAGCGTATACTGTATATTAACTTTATAAATGTCTCCTCGTGATTATTTGTTTTTCATAAAGAATTTTGCTACTCCAACAAACAGCAGAAATGTTGCATAAAGTTTTTGTACACTTACTCGTTATACGCAAATCTATCTACTGCTTATGACAAGTTCCATATCAGCCAATTATCATGTCGTTAACTATTTTTGCACAATGAGAATGGGACTTAGACATGAAAAATAAAGACAAATGCCTAAATTTTAGGAATTCCCTAGCTTTTACTTCAGACATCCTAAATCAACAATTTGGCAATATATCAAATAAAATTGAAATACAGTACTAGCTTACAGAAAATGAAATTAATTGAATATAAAGCAAAGGTTGCAGTAAGAAATTACAGTATTTTCAGTGATTTTAATCAATGGGGTAAAGATACCCATCGCAGACAGAAGATACACTAAAATGGTGCATATCGCATCACAAATTTCAATAACACAGACATCAAGGTCAATCATATACAAAGTTGAGCACGATCATTTCAGGATCAAATAAATTTTGGCACCAAGAAGCAGATGAATAAAACCCCCATATCACGTTAGATCTCCATAGATTGATGTCCATGTAAAGTCTCTGACTTTTTCCCCCTTTTCTTCTTACTTCCATTTTTATTGTTATTTTTCTTTGGTTTTTCATCTGAAACAGGTTGTGTGCTCTCTATGTGTTGACGAATGGCGGCCAATGGATCCACCTGGAATGCAGGATTGTTGAGAACTATACTCAATTGTTTCCCCTCCTTCAATCTATCAACAAAATGTACCCAATATTCGATATCATGATAGAAAGGTATAAGATACAGCAGAAAAATAAAAGTGGTACTACAAAAATTGGATAACATATAAGTGAATTGCGCACATTAATTTTTTCCTGGATTTGCAGTTCAGCTTAAAGTCAGCTGCTGGAGTTGGTTGCTGAGGAGCTTTCAACTCTGGAAGGAACTCTGAAAGAGAGGAGAGATCGTATGCTTTCAATTTTCTCTGCCGGCTTCTAAGTTTCTTCTGTTCAAACAGAAAATAATGTTTTAAGCATCCAGATATATAATGAATACCATCAAACCAAAAGTGTCATTGTCACATATAATAATAATAATACAAGATATCATTAATCTATGAGAAGTTTAGTGCCGATATAAAGTTAATACTAGTAACATTTAAATTTATCTACATCAGGTAAAGGTGCGTTGCACACATAACATTCCACAACAGAAGAATTCAACGAAATGTCAGTGCCTAAGCTGTTCAGTGTGAAATTGGTTTATAAAAAAGGAATGAGTGTTCCATCTGGCTTGAAACATTTTTTATTCATGAAGAGAAAACATGAAGTGTTCCTCCCCTTAAAATGTGGTATGCTTTTAAAAAATCCAATGAAGAAGAAAACAAAAGAATATCTAGGTTTCCAAGGCTTTCATTAGACTTACTATCCTTCTCAAAAAACTAGATTTACTATCCACCATGGTCTCCTTTTTGCATGATCAGAAGTTTATCAATTTACTTGTGTGAAAACCATTCAACTTAGGCAACTAAAAGATGAGCGAAATGGCATCATTAGAAAATTTTGGCTTCAAAATAACATGCTTCGTATTTATTAATGCTGCAACAAGCAGAAATTATTAGACATAACACAGGTATGTTCCAATTTGGGGAGTTTAAACACTACACGATCAAGATAACAAGCCGCTTGCTTTGTTGATACCATTTACCCATGTTAATATTGCTACCAATCAGAGATTTGAAATATATACATGACAAAACATGTAAAAATTTAATCTTAAAATCAATAGTAATAAACTTATAGTTTAGGGAAAACGCAGAAAAAAGAGTTTGAAAGTCACATTATCACCTTTGTAATAGCCTTTTTGGCTGTCAAGGAAGCAACAGTATCTCTAACCTCTGCACAAAACAATAGCAAATAAATTAACTTATCAAATAGAAGCATAATACTAGATACAAATAGCATAAGATTTATAATAAGAAACATAGGCAAACCACAACTAGGCCAACAGAAAAAATGCAACTATAATGTGAAGAGAGCTATCTTCAAGGAACAGCTACACATTATATATATTTTACACAATAAAGACAGTCTCTGATTTCATCCCCATATGACTGAAACAATAAGATAATTATTACATATCCTAAACCAAAATTTCATAAACTAGACAAATGATATCTTTAGAATTTGCATAGAAGGTTCCACAACTATTGAGTTTGGAGCGTGACGTATGACATAGGTGATTCAGTTGAAGATCAAAATAAATATATAGATTAACAACAGAGATAAAGATCAACAAAGGATACTTCACTACTCATTTGCTAAACCAGGCTAGAAATTAAAGCAACACTAGATGCAATAGTTTGCATTAATTCTAAACTTCAAGAGAAATGCGTAAAACAAAACATGCAAGTGTTAAACAGAATAAAATATTCTAGTCATTTAACAAATAAGACTACAAAAACAATTTTCAAAATTCATTTAAAAGAGTCACAATTTGATTATCAAAGTCCTTAAAACAATGATATTGAAGATATGATCACCTGCCTTAGAATCAAATATGTGCAAAGATGTCATTAATGGTTAGAAACTCATTCCAGTCATATTAGCTCTAACACGAGCATAACTTAAAGAATATCTACAATCCTCACAGGTACAGAAACAAAAAACTGTACAGAAAATAAAATATGCAAACATTCCTTGGTCCCAGCTCATACAAATAAAACTAAATTAAGAACAGTTTTCTTTTATTTTTCTTCCTTCTTTTTTTTTTTTTTGGCCAGAACGGAGACTCTGCAGGAGCATTTATATCGAAATTCTCATTCCACACATATAAAGCATACATTTCATTACAATTAAGAAAAAAATTGGAGATAATGATCCCAAATTTTGGTTTCTAAGAATTAAGAAAGCCGTTCTTATATTGAGAACAAGAATTCAAACTCACTGGTGTAGAACTGCAGTTTCTTTTCAAATTTACGATCGGCTTTGCTTGACGATTCTGGGCTGCATAAATAATTTTCACCAAAACAAGGTAAGTGAAAGCAAAATTTGGCGAGTAACACATGAAAATACAAACATATAAATATCCCCGCAAAATAAATAATTGCGACAAATACTTACTCTAAGTTCGATTTGCTAGATTTACTAGATTTTCCCATGATTATAGCTAGGAGGCTGAATTTCCAAGTCAAAGATGTCAAAATTCACAACAAAATAAATGATTTAGAGCTAATAAGATTAGGGTTTTGGATAGATAATCAGCCAAGACGACTACAAACTAACTTGAGTTGCGGGGTTTTGCTCTGGTGCCAGTCCCTTTGTATTTTTGTCTGTCCTGGCCTGGTTAAATCAATTGGGCCAAATCAGGCCCACCACAAAAGTGGAAACATCGGCGACGGTACAACATTTTCACAACATTTTCCCGAAAAATCAATTTTCTTGCGCTGGACAGAATTACGTTCCTTTTTAGTTTCTAACCGCGATTTTGAAAACAGGGAAAGAGGATGGCGGGAGCAGAGGGATTTGTTGAAGCGGACAATGCAGAGGCAATAATCACGAGAATTGAACACAAGTCTCGGAAGATCGAAAGCTTACTGAAACAGTAACGTTTATTGACTATCTTAATTTATCGGTTTTATAAGGGAAAAAGAAAACTAACATAATTCAATTCTTGGATGGTGGTAGATCAGGTCTAAGCCGGTGGAAGCTATCAAAACTGCCCTCGAAGGCTCTCCTCCCAAAACCCAAGATGAGCGATGCAAGGTTCTCGCTTTACAATTCCTTCCTTTCGTATCTCCGGCTTCTTTTTGTAATTGTGATTGTTAAAGTGAGTTGCGGGGTTGGTTTTGCAGTCAGCCAATTGGATAGTGGTCCACAGAGCAATCATGGCTATAAAAGATGTGGATGGCATGTTCTCTTCTTTGGATCCTGAGTACTATGATATTCTCATGAAGTAAGTTCCCTATATCATTGGATTATCTACTTTAGTCCACCTAATTATGAGTTTACTTACGATTTCGTGCTTAATTCTGTATTATTTGCAGTTTCTATAACCCTATTTATGTTTTTGTAGCTAGTTAAGATTATTTCCTTAGTGATCATGCGGGATTTCAGGCCCTATTTTTGTTGAAGAAGGTAGTATGTACTTATAATCAAGATGATCAAATAGAAAGTTTTTTTCCTTCTGGGAAGAACTGGTAGAGTTGTTTGGGCTTTGCAGTGCGTTTGTATGTTTTTTCTTTGTGGAGTTGGTTGGATTTTAGTGCAGTTAGATAAACTTCAATGAAATCTAATAGCAGAAGGATGAGAATGAATTCAATCAATAAGCTGGAGATTGGGACTCGGTTTATTGATGATGATGGAGTGACTGAAAATAAATAACAGAAATTATTTCAAGAGACTTTTTCCCAATTGATAAATACCCGGATACAAGTTTTGGGTGTTGATGGGGGACGAATTGCGAAATGGGAAAGCTGATGACTGGAAAGTAAAATTTGGAGGGGAAAAGGTAAAACAGGTTATACAGATGCTGCAAGGACAAATTTTTGGGTCCAGATGGTTATTCTATTGCATTATCTTAAAAATGTTGGGATCTTATTAAATGGGATCCATGAAGGTGTTTAAAGAACTTCATAGTTAAGCTGGTAAAAATTTTAGTCATTTGTTTCTAAGTTTCGGACCAAGAATGGAGATGTATTACACCATCCTGGAAGAGCCCAGGAAAAGCAAGTTGCTCGTTTAGTAAGTGGGTAAAAATGATAATGCAGCCATTCGAATAAAACATGATGAGTGAAAGCACTGTTTGTTGAGATTAGTGAACCTGTTAATGGTATCACATACTAGAACTTAGACCACACATTGAAACGGCATTTTTCAAGACTTATATCATAGTGTCGTTGATAGATTGGAGACAGCTAACACAATGAACATGGCATGATCTCAAAGTTGTGAAGATGCTATGTTTCTTACTAGTTAAAAAATGATATTATGGAAGAATGTCTGACTTATGACCTAATCACTGCAAGCATGATGATAGTTTAGAATCCACCGATCTCAAAGGGTGTATCATCATATGCTTTCTGGTATTCTCTTAGGCATCAAAATTGTGAAGCAAACTGATTCATCCTTGGGACATTAGGTATTAGTTACCCACTTATATGTTGAAAATTGACAGTATTCAGTGTGGATTATGGAAGCTTCCATATTTTTTCACCAGTTAGCTCTCTGTTTATAATGGATAGTTAGAAAATTTTCCCCATTTACACATGGCTTTTCTGAGAAAGTGATTATAGCTGGATTTTGCTTCTGACTTTTGTTTGCACCATCTGTTATACATAAACTTTTAGGGAAGATAAAAGGGATGTTGTATTGATTCTTGCTCTACCAGTCCCGGGAATATTAGACCTCTCTAGGAATTTGAAGGTTTTATTGTCTTTTATGTTTCCAAGGAATGAACAATGTTGCAAAAAATTGACAAAAGCTGGCATGTTATCATGTTTTACAGGTACCTCTATCGGGGTTTGTCTACAGGTGATCGCCCCACTTGTGACCAGTGCCTGCGGATGCATGAAAAGCTGACAGAGAAAGCTGGTTTGGGATGCATACTGCGTTGCCTTGCAGACACAGTGAATAAAGTTTAATCTTCATTACTCCTGGGGTTCAAAAATATGTTTGTTTAAAGAATCATCTTTCATTGGTTTTATTAACACATCTGATGGAATGCAGGGAACCCTGTGAATTACGTGAAAGGAGAATACCTCCAAATTCGTGGGTCTAAGGGTTTTATAAAACATTCTTGGTGATAACAGCGAATTTCTCTCCGACATTCAGCATCTGGAAAGCCTTCAAATTTTGGTTCGAAACACACTTCATAATATGATACCAAATTTTTTGTTTGTTTGTTTCATATGTCCTCGAGCACTTTATTTATTCCTCAAGTCTTCAGGTGCAAGCTGCTAGCAACTTGTTTTTTCCCTTCTGGCCAAACCAATTACCCCCTTATCAAGTTGCTTACAATTTCAATTTTAAAGAATTTGTATCTTACATTGTTTTTTTTTTTCCTCTGCTTTTCTTAAAGAAAAGAAACGCAGACCGCACTCTATTGATTCTTGCTATTACGGGGATTCGTATGGCCTTTTATATTAAGCTGAATTATTGGAGAATGCTCTGAATAAGCATCTTCAAAGCTATTTTTGTCACCCAGAGATATTGTCGGAAGCAATGCATGCTCAAAATTTCAAAGCTAACCCTTTTCTGGGATGATCGTCTCCTGCCAGCCTTCATCTGCGAAACATGTAATGTATTTATATAGTAGTCTATCTCCTGGTTTATAAATAATATCAATGCTCAACAGTTCTCTTAGGGAAGCTAACAGAACACAATATTATAGTCTTAGACGACCAGAATGAATGTTTATAATATTAGGAGAAGCTATTATAGTAGTTGAGATAAAGATTTTTGCAGGTTGCTTCAGAGATATCTAGCAGAAAATAATCTACATGGTCAGAGAGAACCGGATTCCATGAATATAAAAAGATTGAGGTTGAAAATTTTGATCTAAATAATAGTAAAATTGTAAATAAAATGGAATAGTAAGATGGTTATAAAATTCTTCATCTCATACATAGCATAGCAATCAGAGTTAGGTAATGGATATGTGCAATTTGTCTTGTATCTTTTTCTTGTCTGAGGGCCACACTCCAGTTGTAATTGCCTTCGGTGGGGCATTTATAATATCGGAAACTCTGATTTCGGAAGGCAGGCCCCCTCTTTTTCAATTCAATGTAATGCAAACTGCCTTTTTTGACCTTTTATTACTCCTTTTGCTTTCATTGGCTACCACTAGTTCGCTACCACCCACCCCTAACTGTTACCATCACCATCTTATTGCCGACAACTGTTTTAAGTAAAATAATCTTGAGTGGAGTTAATTAACTGCATTCAGAGGTTAGAAACTTACAAACTAGAAGTAAATTACTTTATGGAAACAATTATAATGCTGCTTAGAGAAATTGGAACGAATCTCTTTGTTTGAAAACATCATACTATAAGACTTTACATTATCACTAAATTTCACACCATAACAAATGCATAGGTTATAATATATCATCTAGACAAGAAATGATATTTTTGTAATATTGTTATAATATTTATCTTATTAATTGAAATACAAAGTTTTATATTTAATTTTACAAGAGTACCTTGAAGTTTGCTAAAAGCTCCATCATTTATTATGAAACCACCCATTTTAATTAAAAAGGAAAAAAAATTCCTTAGATTTTCTTTAAGGAAATCCTTATCAAATTCAATATCATCAATCATCGTGCTGTTGTTATTGCCCGTGGAAATTAAAACATTCTCTACCAAGTTATCAGACTTTCCCCGCCATTGCCGGTTGCCAACCTTTTCGATTGACGAAAGATCCAAAGCACAGAGGCAGAAAGACAATGAAAACAAAATGACAGATCTCATTTGCAAAATCATTTCAATGTTTTCAACTGGGGACTCTTGTTCACGCTTTGCTTTATTGCAAGCCGTAATTGAAAACGAAACCTTACGTGGTTGTTTCACGTCTTGAATGTGAAAACGGTCTTCTGAAGACTGTTTTTTATACCACAAGTCAAAGCTTTTTGTCCTTTAAAAAAAATATAAATAAATAAAGCTTTTTGAAAACATTTTTAATTTCAAAACTGTCAGTCACCTTCTGCTTGTGACGGGTCTTTTTCCTCCGTGAGTTCATGGCTGAATGTAACAGAAGTTACACTTTTGCTTCAAGTTGAAGTCTTGAAGAGATCACCATTCATCAGTATCAAACAAATAATCTAATTATACAAATTTCTATACTTACATTTACTTTATAATTCCCCAATACTCATATTATTTATTTTGTGTGTATGTGTTTGGAAACAGAAAGAAGAAAAACACAAAACAGAAAATGAGTATGGATACTAGGGCACCGGTTTTCCACCATACGCTTGCTTGCAAACAGAGTAAGATTTTTGTGAAGGAGTACACAGCTGAGAAGAGCCTGGACATTCCCGTAGACAATTATCCCCCAAGCTACCGGAAACCGAAACATCAACGGCGAAGAATCCCGATGCAGGTTTACCAATCAAGAAATTCCCATCTAAGAACAGCCTCCTCAGAGACTTCTTCTGACTGTATCCAATGAGATATTGCCACGTAACAAGTTGTAACGCATGGACAGAGACGACAAAAGAGGATAGTCAGCGATATTCGAGGGTAAATGCCCCTCGATTTGGTTGAACCCGAGATCAACGGCCACCAGGTCACTGCTTCCATTCACGGGCTTCAAGATCTAGACGCCTGTCAAGCTGTTATTCGCCAAGTTAACTTGTTGAAGTGCCGGCAACAGAAAAAGCACATGCTTGTAATGTTCCGGTGAACGAGTTTTCTCTGAGTTCGACGACTTCCAACTGAGTTAAACCGTCAAATGAAGATTTTGAGATGAACCCAGATATGTAATTGCCTTTTAGAGCAAGTTCTAATAAATTGGCTGGTAATTTAGAAAGTGAGCCAGTCAGTTTGTTGTAACTCAGATCGAGTCTTCTCAAACTCGACATAATAATTGTGCTTTTTGGAAGAAACCCTGATAGAGAATTAGGCGAGATGTCCAAAGAATCAAGATTTTTGAGTTTGGTTATCGACTCGGGGACTGATCCAGAGAACGAGTTGGATCTTAGAGTCAAGATATGGAGATTTGTAAGAGAGGAAATAGAAGCCGGGATGAGGCCAAAGAAATTATTATCAGAGAGGTCAAAGAATATTGAGCTGGGTGAGCTGGGAAATATTGGGCTGAGTTGACCCGAGTATCCTGCGGAGTCAAGAGTGAGTTGGGTGACTCGAGTAGAGTCCGGAGAACAGAGCATGCCACAAGTGAAGTGTGCTCGTCGAGGAAGGGCACGTGGATCGGCGTTGTTGAAGTGCCAAGAGGCTAAACATGACCATGGCTGTATTGAGCTAGGCTTGATTGAAGCTTTGAGAGCTGAAATGTCTTGTGGTGAAGTTAAGGCTAGGTTTGACGAAATTTGAAGAAGAAGAAGAAAGCAAAGAGTATTTAGCATGGAGGAGACAAACATTTTTCCCATTTTATTTTTATTCCAATCGTTTAGTTGTTTTTTTCAAGAGAAGTGTGAATGATAGTTGTGATTTTGGTTTTTATCCGTTCCCTGTGGGATGGTAAGCACTAAAATGCAGACACGTCTCTGTTTGTGTCATTTGTGCAAGTATGTATCTAAGTTCATGATATTTTATTTATTTACTACTATGAAATGGGTGTCTCCTCGTGATAAGATTTTGAATATATAGTTGGTATGTAGTATAAATAGGGGATTTCACTTGTGCTTTGTATAACGTTGGATTTATATATTAAAATATTATAAATAATGTCTATATTATCGTAACTTTACTTTATTGATAAGTATCCATAAAATTTTTAACGTTATAATTTAAGATTTTTTTAATGAATATGGTGTAACCACTATAAAATAAGAGAGGTTTATAATATAATATAACAGTATTAAATATATAAATTTTTATATAATATTATAACATTAATTTATGAAAAAAAAATTATACAAAACATTATTAAATCAATTTTTGGAATATAATTGTAAATTAAATGTCATGCATTAACTGGTAGGTGCAGATCATATATTTTTTATACACGGATTGCTAATTTCCTTATGCTAAGAGTTATTAATTGCAGCATGATTGCCTCAGTCGTAGGCAAAGGCTCAAGAGAATCATGATTTCGGTTGTTGCAGGACCTGTACGCATATCAGAATTTATATTATAACTTTTTCTTATATATTATATATTGTGCATCCCAAACAGTTTTACATATATAGGCATCAACTTCCCTTGTTTTAACAGCATGTTCAATAGATATGACAACATCTGTCAGAAATAAATACTGAGAGTAGGAAAAACTAGATAATTAGCTGCAAAATATGATTGAGACTGAAGTACTATAATTATGCAAAGTATTTTTATTTTATGCTCCTGTAAAATTAAAATTAAAATTAAAATACTAAATATTAATTAAAATATAAGTAAATTTTGTTAAAATTTACTATTATAAAATATTTTTATAATTTTATTTTTAAAATAAAATTATAAATAAAAGTTAATTTTATTAAATATCTAATTAATATTTTTAAAATTGCAAACTTCATAAATTAAAATAATTTTATTTAGGTTGGGTTTCTATTAGATTCAAAAATAAAATTTCATACTGATAATATCGAATTGATCTCTTTGACAATTTTATTTAATATTCCAATGATCGTCTGTAGGTATAACTTTAATTATTTTACAAATTTAATTATTGTAACACAATATATATACAAGCAAATATATTTTAAAGACTAATGATAAAGTTATACATTTAAAAAAATATATATATATTCTTAAATTTGGCCCGTCCTTTCAACCTTCTTATAGACTTGGAAGGAGGAGTGTCCAAAACCAGGTTGTGAATTTTGTCTGTTTGCTTGTGATTTGTGAAAGTAAGTAGACGAAGCTTCTAGTTGTTGGTGGGATATTTTTTTAGTTTTCGGACAACAATTTTAACGAAAATGTTTGAAAAATCTCGCGTCCCAACTGCCGATACCATCACACCTCACAATCGAAACAGTTAAGGAGGCTTGTCGGATCTATTTATCCGTTTAATAATATTCGTAGATATTTTTCTATATTCGTATCCAATCTATTTTCAAAACGAATACAGATATCCGCAGATATCATAGTATCAAATCCATCGACGCCCATGTAAAATCTTCTGTCCTAACTGCCCACACCATCCCACTTCACAATCGGATCAGTTATGGGGGACTTGTTATATCATTACTGTTTTCATAACATTACCTACGCTCACATTTTGGGGCTCAAATTTAAAATTACTTGTTTTATTTCATAAGTACATTTCCAAATTTCACCCATACCCGCCAACTCCCAGTTGAAATAAAATATAAATAGTTATTAAATACAAATTTATCGAGTTATTATTATTGATCTTTATTAATATTAATAATGTTTTACTTAAATGATAATGATATAAAACTAGCTATTTATCTTTATTTACTAATATTTGTTATAATTTTTTTTATATTATTTAATATAATAACAAATTTTGACTTAATTACTTATTTATCCTCTATTGTTGTAATAATAATAATAATAATTAGATATTTAATAATTTATTTTAAATTTTCTCTAATTTTATTTTATTATTAGAGTTTGTTTGATTATAAGTTAATGATGAGGACAATTATGTTTTTGGTTATCAACAATAGGGGGAGTGTAGTGTTTTTCTAGATAATTCAATTAAGATTATTGAATACTTAGTTCATTTATAATATGTGGTTAATAGAATCTTATTTTAATGATGAATAGTAAATAAATAATTATGTCAAATTTTATTATTACGCTAAAAGATGTTAAATTAATTACAACAAATACCATTAAGAAAGAAAGATAGATAGGTTAATTAAATGAATTAATTTAATAGAAGAAAGAGTGTTTCACCGTGATCTATTTATTTTATTATTGGTAAAATTTTTAGGCAAGTTTAACAAACTATTTCTAGAGTGCCATTGAAATTAATATCGTAAAAATAAATTATGTTATAATGTATTTAGTTTGTATCGTATATTTTTATAATTTTTTAAAATTTATTATTGCAATTTTTAATTCTTTCATTATAGTTTTTAACTCCTTTATTTTACATTTTAATTTGTAAAACCTTACAAAAATACAAAAAAAAGTTGTAACAGAAGAACTGAAATAATTAATTGCAGATTTAAATATATTGAAGCCTTGTCTAAAAGTAATCTCTAATATAATAATATAGATTTATGAAGAATAATTAAAAAATATAGTAGTACAATTCATTTTGCTTTTTATCATAAAAATAAAAAAAAGAAGAAGAAATTAATTTTCTCTTGCATTAACTTAAGCAAATGAAATTTAGTGGCTGCAATCTGTTTTTTTTTTTCTTAGTATTTTATTATAAAAAAATAATCTCGTGATTAGATAAATATAAAATTTTTTTATTTGATTATACGGATAAAGGACCCAATTTGATACCATTGTTGTCGATAAGTAGGAAGCCGGACCATGAATTAGTGGTCAAATGTCATGCATGTGAAGTTATTATTATTATTATTATTATTATATTTTAATTAATAAGGTTAATTTTTATAAGGGATCCTAAAAAATGTATAAAATAAATAAATATTATAAATGAAGATGTAAAAACGTGTATTTCTTAAAATTAATAAAATTAAAATAATTTTTAATTAAATTTAGGAGATTTAAATATATTTTATTCTATCAAAGTTCTTTGGTGGACAAAATTATAGTTTGATCTCATTTTTACTCAAATTAACAGTAAAAATGTAACAACGTTTCCGATGAAGAAACGGGAATGATATTAATCCAAGTATATAATATTGGACTACAAAGAGGAATAATGGAGCTGCGAGTGCTTTAAATTTGCACGTCAGAAATACTAAAACATTAATGACTAAAGTGAAATTATCCGTTCCAGTTCCAAAACTTATTTTTTCTGTAGCACTTTCTTGTCCTTGTCCTCTTTTTTTTTTTTTTTTTTTTTTAACCAAAGTGTCCGGGCCAGCTTACGCGCACCTCGACTATTTCTCGAGGAGGCTAGCGCAGCATCCCACCGCCACGACCCCCCACTTAAATTGGGGCGCACTCCAGGAATCGAACCCCAGACCGTGCGCCTAACCACACAGTCCAGAGCTCTTGTCCTTGTCCTCTTGTTTAATAATTTAAACGGGGAACGGATGAAACCGGTCGTGACAATGATCTTCTTCAGATTTTCTTCTGTTACCAAGCGTTGATCATTGGCACGAGAAAAATTCCCGATCATGGCCAAAACGGTGACGGCATTTCAGTTTTCGCTTCTCTTCTTCACTTCACTAGCACTCACTGACATTTTCATAGTCGCAGAAAACAGAGCTTACCCCATGATTCCTGGAACTCAATAGATCGGTTTTTTGCTAGATAACGAATTTGGGTAATTCGTTATCGATTTTATGACATCACCCACCGAATTACGACCGACATGCCGGCATTTGGCAAGATGGAGGTCTGGGGCAGTATTTATGGTTACCCGCCAGCATTAAGAACGGCTCGCGCTCTAATAATTAAGAAATGAAACTTCCGGCGCATACGAGACTCATGTTGACGCGCCTGGTCACTTTTATGATGACTACTTTGATGCTGGATACGATGTTGATACTCTTGATTTGGAGGTCTTGACCGGTAGGTGTGGTTTATTTGTGTTGTTGGTGACTGTTCTGTAAACCAATGTGTTTGATAATAGTACTTTGTGAGTTTTTGTGCAGGGCCTGCGCTGTTAGTTGATGTTCCGAGGGATAAGAATATAACCGGTATGTACATTGGTGCCTTTTTAGCATTCTGAAAAAGAAAGTTCTTTTTAATTATAAACAAATATTTTCCTAGTTTATTTATCATGTTTGAATGTGTTGTACACGTAGCGAAATATAGAATTCCAAATTCAAACGTTCAAACAGAATTCAAAACTCAAACAACCA
Organism: Trichilia hirta; assembly: GCA_035221805.1. Classification (NCBI taxonomy): domain Eukaryota; kingdom Viridiplantae; phylum Streptophyta; class Magnoliopsida; order Sapindales; family Meliaceae; genus Trichilia; species Trichilia hirta. The sequence goes on along the minus strand of JAWDEX010000015.1, from coordinate 815,338 downwards.
TAACTACTAATTATGCTAGCTATTCAAATACAATAATGTCACAATGCAATAACAAATGACAAATAAAAATATAAAACAAAATATTTAATAAAGTTCACTATAATTACTTATGTCCTCAGACGCTGCAAAAAATTCGGTATCTTCAATTTTGCGAATAATGCCTAAAATATTGAGCAAAAATACGAATACTCAAAAGATACATGGCCAAAAGAAAATATTTTAATTAAAAGATCTTCCGTAAGAAAAACTCTTAACGACCTTCGTGAAAAGGGACAAGCATAGGAGATATTTATGGAATCACTTACATTTTTTTCCGTGCCACAAGCTTCATTTATAAACTCCAACTCCTCCCCATGCTAATGTCATTGTCGAAGTGGGATTGGCTTGTTACCCTATTTCCAACAAATCTTCACCTTGGCGAATTTAACAATTCTAGACAAGAAATTCTTCGGTCTTTTTTTATACTTTGTGAAAATTCTGCAAAGCCTCCAAATTCGCCAAGTGGCGCGATCAAACTCTCAAGGTGTTGATCAAGTATAAAGACTCTAAATAATGATTGAATTTGACTATAGACACCACCTTAGTAAACATATCTGTAAGATTCTCAATAATCTCAATCTTCAGAAGTAATATCTTCCCTTCATCAATAATTTCCTACATAAAGTGATATCTGACATTATATGCTTGGTATAAACATTGAATATTGATTTCTTTGCTAAGTGAATAATACTTTGACGGTCAGAATAAATAGTAATATTCTTTTAACCAATTCTCAAATCTTTTAGCAATCTTTGTAACCAAATAGCTTTCTTTACAGCCACTTTAACTATCATATCCTTTGCCTTTGTAGTAGACAAAACAATTGTAAACTGCATTGTAGATTTCCAACTTACTGGAGCTTTTACAAGAGTAAATACATATTAGTGGTTGACCGACACTCATCATAATCAAAATCAACATAACTAATAGCACAATGCTAAATGAATCATTCTACTCAAATACCAAACTAATATTTACAGTCTTTAATAAATATTGTAGAATCTATTTTCTAACCCGTTAATATCCTTTTCTAGAATCATGCATATACGTACTTCACAACTTCAATTGCATGTAAAATATCTGATCTCATACATACCATTAGATACATCATGCTACCAACCACATTAGAATATAAAATTCGTGACATATACTCACATTTTTTATCAGTACTCAAAGATAACGACACCTTCATTTTCAAATGAGGAACAAGTGGGGTATTTACAGGTTTTGGCTACTCAGTCATGCCAAAACATTGTAAGATCTTAATTAAATACTACTTCTGAGTTAAACAAATCTTGTCATTTCCTCTATCTATGTTAATCTCCATACTAAGATCATTTGTGCTTCACCCAAATCTTTCATTTTAAACTATTGATTCAACTGAGCTTGTAATTTCAAAATCTTTGCGACATTCTTTGAAGCTATTAACATATCATCACAAAAGAAGATAAATGAAAGAACCATCTTATAGCCTTTGCAGATGCAACAATAATCATATTTACTGAGTATGTACCTCTAACCTATCATGAATTGATCAAACTACTTATACCACTACCTTGGGGATTGTTTCAAACCATAAAGTAATTTTATCAATTTACAAATTAAATTTTTCATACCAATAATCTTGAATCCCTTTGATTGATTTATTTAGATTTCTTCTTCTAAATTTCATGTAAAAACGCAATTTTCGCATCCAGCTGAACTAATTCTAAATTTAATTGAGCTACTAAGGATAACAAAATTCTAATGGAAGTATGTTTCACAACTGGAGAAAATACCTTTTCACTAGTAATGCTATTTATAGATCAATGCAGTTACTCTAGTATTTAGTAGAGGAATCATCTTAAATACTTTGGCACTATGTTTGAGTATCTGGTTGTCATTTTTTTCTTTCTTTACTTCCTAGAAATGTGGATGCCACCAATTTCCTTTCATTTTTCCTTAGATTGTTTTGGTATCAAAAAAGAGATGCAAGAAGTTTTTGATTCTATAAAAGTGCAGCAAGAAGTGCATAGTAGCTTGTTCTTTTGTATTATTTTTCCTTACTCACCAAATGGCTTTTCTGAGAATTTTAATTTCAGAAAGTCTTTATTTCTGATATAGAAACAATGCTGCAAGCAATTTTTACTGGTGAAAGCTGGTTGGTTTGAACTACCGCCGCATTTCTCAAGATTGGTTTGAAAACTTGAGTCACAAGAGGGGCATACTTTTTGTTTGCTCTTTTTTTGTATACCTTGTGTACTTATAGGTTTTTCTCTGAATTGTGATAGATAGCATAATTTAAAGCTTTCAAAATTAATCAAATGTACCTATATTTGGCATGTGACAAGAATATATATTTTTCTCTCTCTCTATTGTTTCTTAATTCTTAATATATTTGTTTGTAATGAAATTTATTTTTTTGCAGCTGAAACTATGGAGTCCCTCAATATTCCCAAGGGTGTACATCGTTTGCTTTTCAGAACATTAAATACAGACAGGTAATTTATACCAATTGCTATGATGTTGGACTGGTTTCATGTTGTGTTTCACCTTTTTCAGTAAGGGGTGCTTTTAATGGCATCCTTAGTTAATTCATTTGACATATGATATCATTAGTATCAACAGTTGCTTTAAATGGATTTGTTTTGTGCTCATTCATTAGTCAGTATAAAAGGTGTGGGATGTTATCATTTGTTCTCCAGTGTTCTTTTCTCAATTTTTAATTTAACCAGAGTTACTTACTGGAGTGTTATATTTTTTTTTTATGCTAGATTTTTTGGATTCTGTTGCATTGTGAAAACAATTCTATCCATGGAGGTCAAAATTATGAGTCTGCCGCTACATGTCCATTATGTGTGTCCTTAAAGTTCTCTCCACAATATTTGGCCTCTTTTGACAAATCTGGCATAATAATAATCATTTTTGCATTTCTTCACCCCACCTATTTTTAAAACCGCATCTGAAACTTCATTTTCATGTCGTGGATTGCATTTCTTACATTTTTTATGTTTTGTTTCCTTGTGCTTTTCTGTTTATGCTCTAGTAGCTGCAGAGAAAGAAGCAGAGGGTTGGAAGCAAAGGGGAAAGTTTAATTGTGAAAAGGGATTTGAGTCATTTTTGTGAGTCCTAGTCTTGCAATTATGTTTATATCAAATTTCATGCATGACTAGCTGGCTGGTTTCACTAGTTAGCTCTTTTCTTGGAAAGGGCTGGAGAAAGTTTTGCTGAGTTGATTCTGTTTTGTGTTACCCCATTATCTCTATCAACATCCTTGTTATGAAAATTATTTTGATTCATTTATTAAGTAAAAATAGAGGTCTGCCCATATCATGCATGTGTTCAATATTTTTGAAATCCTTATACAGTGCATGCAGTTTGTTTTGTGGAGTATAGAAAATGTTGAATGGGAACAATAAAATTATAATATAAAGGGATTATATGCAGTCTAAAATTTTAATTCAATTTCAGGAAGCTTATGTTTAGAAAGGAGTTTGACTCAAGCTATGTTGGATTTATGAGAGATGGAGCATGAAGGTTGGTACAAAACACTGACATCAAACTTGTTGGTAAGATACAAATTATTTTCAGTAGTTCTGAGCTATGCCTTATTTGCTATCATTTTCCTCTCATCTCGTGTCTTACAAAATGTGAAGGTCAATCACTCCCTTCAATGCCCGTACATTATTTTGTCACCTATGATGCCCATGAATTCTGTTTCACTTCATGATGCTAAGGTGTTTTATGTCAAATTTTCTATCCAACTTTATGCTACTTTGTGGGAAAATTATTTGAAATTGCAACCATTTCCTTCGGAACGTGTATTGTTGAAATAGTTTTGTTAAGGGCACGGCACAGCATCTTCCTGTTTATATTGTACATCCCTTTATGTGTTCTTACCGAAGATTGACATATCTGTCTATTATGAAATGTAGGAATTGATTACTTGTCTGCTGCTGCATATGATGATTTGCTTCAATCTCATTATGAATTCCTAGAAGGCAGGGTAAGAAAATTCCTTTTTGTTGCTCTGAAATTAGTTGTTTTGCTTAATTAAATCTTTTTTTTTTTTTTCAAATAATTTCTAGAGAAGAACAGTAGTGTACACATCAGTCGGCACCTGACACTAGCGATCTTCTTCAGGAAGTCATTCTTGTGGAAGGCCTTAAATTGGATGACGTCCCAGCAGGATTATACACTGTCCATTGCTTACATCTAAGGCTGCTTGGTGCTGAGGGATCGCCAATAAGATGCATTCTCATTAAGTGATAATTTTGTATGTGAGTTTTAACTTTTAACGTATTGCCATTTATCTCAACCGTTTACTTATATATTATTTACACTTCATATAAAAAATTTGCATTGCATGACAATGGCAGTCTTATTTTCTACGGTTCTCGACATTTCTAAATGCATTTTATAAATATTGAAGTTCCGATGGAAATATTGATGGTGACATGTTGCTTTGAGTCCATTTACATGTTAAGCATGTAAATTGGTCATTTTTGCCGGAATCATCGATGGATTCAGGAGTTGTTGAATGGAAATCTGTGAAAAATGATTTTGAAATTGATCCTAGATCATTCTATAATGGAGGAGCAGAACAGAAGTAGACTTTCATATGGTTTGTTTTTATATTGATAATATATTAGCCTCTCGTTTGAAATTGCTTGTTATATTATTTGACGGTGTCTGTAATCACGACAAATTCTTGCCAATGAGCCATTTTCTTGTCGGTATTCAACAGATCCTAGGTTTCTTATGTAAGTTTAATTTGAATGACTAATTATAGAATAAGTCCTAGTAAGATTTAAAATTTAGCAGCAGGAAGACAATGGCGTTAAACTGTTGGTTAAAGGTTAACTGTATGTGATAGACTGTAAATAATCCTTCATCTTTGGGATTGTTGTAGTTTTTATTAGTTGGTTATCTAAAAATAGGTGGCTCAAAATTTTGTTTCTCATGAGCCAATTCCCATGGGAGATCATAAATAATTTCCTCTTGTACTAATCCATCTTATTCTCTTGAAAGAGTCCATTTTCGAGATTAAAATGGATTACAGTCAATCATGGGGTACATTCTTGACGAAGATATGCAATGGAATCAAAGTTTCTCGGCAGTTCATTGTCTGCAATAATTTTGATATATGAGACATTAATATATTTGATTGATACTTCCAAAAATATTAATACGAAAGAAAACCAAAACAAATTATAATAAAATAAATGAATTAATGAATAACCGCGATGAAATGGATTGGATTGCATCCAAATGATAAAAAAATTAATAAAATTAAGAATCCCTCATCTTATCATCTCGTCTAAAGAGAAACCTTCACTAGTTTCGTCTTATCCTCTTCTAAGACAACCCTCCATTCAATTTCTTCTTCCATGTACAAATGTATATTTCTCTGACTTCACCAGTTCACCCTATACCAACAAATTTTTTATTTATTATCAGACAAGCGTCTGTTGAAATTCCTTACAGCAACTCTAGTTACAAACCTTGTAACTGATAACGATGGACTTTTCTGCAGCAACTCTTCTTCACTTCACTAGCACTTAATAGCATAAAATCCAACGTCGTCACAACAAACGCAGCTTACCCTACATCGACGAGAGGATATTTGACATCAGCTACCAATACGCAAGCGACATGCCGTCGTTCTTCGCTCAGGAGGGCATCGCTGCCGATGAGCTTGAAGAACGGTTCCATGGTTAACATATCGAAGCTGAAAATGGATTCCGATAAAGGAACTAACGTGGATGCACCTGGACACGTGTTCGATCATTATTTTGATGCTGGGTTGGACATCGACGCTCTTGACTTGGAGGTCTTAAATTAATTTTAAAGTATAAATAAATGTATGCAATAAGAATTTCTTGGATAAAAATATGAATCTTCCTGTCATTTAAATTTTTTTTATATTATTATAATGTTAATTACCATATTTTTGAACTAAATTTGAGCATGTTTAGGATTGATGATGCGCTATACTTTTTGATCTACAACTGTCTTTTTTGTTTTGAAAGAAAACTGTCTTCGAGTGTATATATATAATCATGAATTGTGAAGTATAAATAAGTGAAATTAATAAATGTCATTTGTCTAATAAAAATAAATATTTATCAAATATTTGAATTATTGTGCTTTCAAAATTAAATATAAACACAATCGTTACTCTCCCTGTATGGTATAAACGCATATAGCCTTTATGCAACACATATTTGAATGTATGAAAATCAAATTTATGTTATGTTTGTTGTAGGTTCTAAGAAATGGGTAACATTTACACCCGAATGTTCGAAGAGATAGGTCTGATTTAGTATTGAAGATACATTTGAAAGGAGTTTTGTCATTGAGAGTTGAAGTGCCGGTTTTGTTTATAAGAAATGCAGCTTTGTTAGAGGCTTCTGACCAAATTTCAATTATATGCCTATGTTTTCTCTAAGCTTTGCCATTTTGGTGAACAAGTATATGGACAAGAATATCTCCGTTTAATACCCTCATTATTCAGGAAAGCTTCGAAGCTTTTAAACTCTCCTCCCATGCCACATTGAAAGGATTTAATTTGTAGGTTTAACGACTTTTTATCCTGTCTCTGCAATGCTATGAATACTTCAGAAGAATCTGATTTCTTGACGATAGGAAATAGCCGGGTGAAATTGGACAAATCATCAACAAAGATTATATAGTAGAAGTGACCTTGATTTGAGGACAGTGGAGCTGGTCCCCAAAGGTTAGAGTGAATAAATTCCAGGGGCTTGGTGGTTTTAGTTTCTGTGGTTTTAAAATTGAGTTTGTGCACTTTACCTAATTGGCAAGCACTGCAGAATTCTAAAACTGATTTTTCATTCAAAAAAGGAACATTGCAAGAGTTTAAAGTCTGCTTAAGAGTCATCACATTTGGATGACCCAATCTTCTATGGCAAAGATTAAGGTTAGGTTTAGCTCTTAAGTTTGTTCCATTTGATTCATTAACATTAGACAAGAAAACGGAAAGCATAGCCTCTGGTTTGACAACAGCAAAAACAGAAAGCGCAGACTTTGGTTTGAGAGCTGCAGAATGCTCTTTGACACAAATTAAACCGTGCGCAGGAACTATAGGTGATGGAGACTCTTTGCCAGGTTTTCTCACAAGCAGCTTGTGCAGTTCTCCATCAGGTACTCCTCTCAGCAAAGTTTCCCTTGCACTTTGTCTTTAACAAGACAAATTATCACAGAACTTTATTAACACTGTATTGTCCTTCAACAATTTAGATATGCTAATGAGGTTCTTTGTGATTTCAGGTACATATAAAAGCTGATTTAAATATATAGTTGTGGAGGGTTGTGTGTGTTTTGAATCAAGCTTTAAGTTTCCTACATGTGAAATTCTGAGTTTAGCCATCACTTGAATAATCTGCTGCCAAGTTGAGGTTGTTCAAGTTGTTTGTAATGTGGTTTGTGGCGCCACTGTCCAGGTACAATTCCTGTTCTGAAGAATTCCCTGAAGCTGCAACATAAGCACCATTCCTTTATTATTTCCTGAGCTTGGAGAAGGTGGCTAAAAATCCCTGTTAAAACGATACCGGCAGTTGTCCACTACATGTCTAACTTTGTTACAAAGATGGCATGTTGGCTTTTTTGCTCTTTCACTGCCTCTACCTTGACCAAATCCACTTCCTGTTTGCATCTGGTTTGAGCCACTGTACTGTATCGACCGTGATTCTGATGTGGGAATCTGTCATTTCCTCCCCAATACCTTCTCTGATTACTTTTAGCCTGAGCGTAGTTAGCTATGACATTTGTCTGATATTGTAGTTTGTATGCGTATTAACATTCTCCAATCTGTTCTCAGAAGCGAAGCATGTGCTTCTTGCGGAGTCCTTCTGGAAGCATTAGTACGGATATATGGGATTGTAATCTTGTCCTAGACCTTCCATCAAGAACATAATCAGTTTAGTGTCGGAGACATAATTGCCTATTGCCCTCAGCCTATCAACTAACCCCTTGATTTTGTTATAATATTCAAACTCATTTCATCTTTCTTAGTGTTTTTTTATCTCAGACCTAAGTTGCATGGTCATGGCTAAGGTTTGTGCTGAGAATTGATTTTCTAATGCGTTCCAAACTTCGAAAGATGGCTTACATTGAATGGTTGTACCAAGTGTGCTCTTCGAGAGTTCTGATAAAAGCCAGCCCGTCAGTGTCTAATCTTGCTTCTTCCAGATTGCATATTCTGGATTTCTGTAGGTTGTTGTTTCTTCATTCTGTGTCAACATTGAAGTCTTCTTGGAGGTTTCTTGCTACCCTCGATGAAACCTTCAAGATCATTACACCAAATATACGGCAGAACCTGAGATTTCCAAAAGGGGAAGTTGTTTGTGAGTTTTATGGACACTGCAAAAGTGAAAATGGGTGTGGCTGTTTTTGTGGTGTTGATATTCACGGGCTTTCATCAGTATTACTGCTGTTCGCCACTTAAGAGGGCCTTGAGCTTAAGCTCTGTTGCCGACTTGGAAAACAAGAAAAGAGCTACAGTTTAATTTGTTAAGCAAATGCATTTATAAACATCCTTACACCGAACTTGTATACACATCTACTTATAAAAGTTTGACGTCTACTTATAAAAGTTTGACGTCTACTTATAAAAGTTTGACGTCTAGCTAGTTACAACTTAGTGAGATTCTGGACCGGAAAGGAATGGTAACCTATGAGTATAACAATTCAAAGTGGTAACCAAATTCATCATATTCAGTATCATTGCAATTAGTGGACACGTGAGCCAATCTGCACACTGCACATCTAAGAATGAATGGAGAATTGTTTTCTTACTTGTCGTATTAGCGTACCAATCCCTCCTCTATTACCGTCTTATCCGATAAGATTATTATCCTCTCTTCTATTTCCATAACTTCAGTGTTCAATTTACTCTCTCAACAAATTTCGACTTACAAGACAATCATCTGTTACACTTCTTACACAACTCTACAAACCTTGTAAGTCTGTTACCATGGAGTTTCTTCCGTTACTCTTCTTCACTTTACTGGCACTTCATAACATCAAACACAACGTCGGCGAAACAAATGGAGCTTACCCTTCAACTACCGAATGCTCCACCTCTGATGATCTAAAGCCGGTTCGACGGGAGGTGTATGGTGATGGGAGGATATTTGACATCAGCCACCGCTACACAATCGACATGCCATCATACGACACGGAGGACGGGTTGGTTGGTGAGTTCTTATCGCTGCCGGTGAGCATGAAGAACGGATCGATTGTTAACATATCGGAGCTGAAGATGAAGACCCATACCGGGACTCACGTGGATGCCCCTGGACACGTGTTCGATCATTATTTTGATGCTGGATTTGACATCGAGACTCTGGACTTGGAGGTCTTAAACGGTAGGAATAAGTTTAGATGAGTCCGTTCATCGATGAGGTGGTAGGATGACCAATAACAAAACGTTACTTCAGTCTTCCACGGGAAGGAAGTGAGAGTTAAAATATATCTCAGTATTCACCATTTCAATCAAAACGTTTTCTTATTGGTCTGTTTTACCAATCATCAGTGAGATGAACCTACTTAAAACTCACTCTTTTCGTTATTGTCATTATTTATTTATTTATTTTTGCTAGGTCCTGGGCTTCTGGTTGATGTTCCGAGGAATAAAAACATTACTGGTACATGTGCTTGAGTTTGATATTTTTTTGGTGAATCCCTTTCGACACTCCTGTTTGTTATTCTACTGCATTTGTTTAATTCTATTTCTATCAATAAGTATTACTTCCTAAATCTATATGTATTGTTTCAATTATTTTATGAATTCTTCCTACTTCTGATTTGATTGTATATATGTGATGTTAATGTTATTCTATAATTTTGTGAGAAATTCATACGAGGAATTCTTAATTTCATACTCAAAATATTTGGTGTCTTATATTAATCTCTTGAGTTTCTTTTCTATTATATCGATATCTGTTTCAGCTGAAGTCATGGCGTCGTTGTCCATTCCTAAGGGAGTCCGTCGTGTACTTTTTAGAACGTTAAATACAGACAGGTAAATTCTTTTCGTTTAATATGATTGAATTGATGAATATTTCAAATGTTTTTTTGAGTAAAATGAGTTTGTTTCGTGAAAAAATTTCTTAATATTCTTGTCATAACTAATTAATTCAACATTATTAGAAATCGAATGTTACGTTACCCTTTCATTAGTTTCGGATGGATATCCTATTGTTGAGATCAGAACAATTAATCTATAAGTTGTCTATGACATTCCTCTTTTTTTCTTTTCCTTCATTTCAGGGGTCTTATGTTCAAAAAATTCGACACAAGCTTTGTTGGGTTTACGGAAGATGGGGCCAAGTGGCTGGTCGAAAACACGGACATCAAACTTGTTGGTATATTAATGAAGATGAAAGATTTTCTAATATTAAATCTAGTTTAATAAATGTATATTTGTATTATTGGGATAATTCATTTACGATGGAAGATATCTATTATTAATTAATTCTATGTTTCTTCAGGTGTTGATTACTTGTCTGTTGCTGCCTTTGAACATCTTCTTCCAGCTCATTATGCTTTTCTAAAAAGTAGGGTAAGAAAATTTTATCCAGATGAAGATGATGGATGTTTTAATGAGTAGCTCATTATGCTTTTCTGAAAAGCATGATTTGATTACTGGATTCTCTTTTCTTTGTTTTTCAGGAAATCATTCTTGTGGAAGCACTAAAACTTGATAATGTACCGCCAGGATTCTATTCTATTCATTGTTTACCTCTAAGGCTTCCTGGTGCAGAGGGATCACCAATAAGATGCATTCTGATCAAATCATGATCAGAAAATGCACGACATATTCAGACTGGAATCTGGACGTACGTATAAAATATATAGATTTCCTTGCCTTTAATAATGTCTGCAGTCAATGGAGTTGAATTGGAAAGAATTTTAGGATAACATGTTTCTTTAATCAGATCAAGGGTTGAATAATGGAGTTGAATTGTTGTTGTTGCAGGAAACCATGATTAAGAAGACGATAAATAAAGTCAAATCATATATATGCTTAATGGAGCAGAAGAGGAATGCTATAGTTTCAATGATCATATATAGGTTTAATTAATTATTATAAATATAGTGTATGTTATGTATTTGACATATGCTTTAATTTTCTATTTTTAATAATTTTGGTGCCGTGGCATTTTATGTAACTTAAGACGAGTTTACGATGGGTGTGGATTAATTAGAAAATGTGTGTTGAAAAATGAATTGGCTGTAAAAAAGAAGTAGTTGACTATTTTTGTTGAAAATGGTAGATAAATTTTAAATATAAAAATATTAAGACAATATATAATAATAATCATAGATTGTTGGGAATAAATATTGAGAAAGGATATGATTTCGTCAAAAGGATTCTGATTAATTATCAAAATTAAATTTAGAATTATTAACTTTAGGTTGGTTTCGTTTCAAGTCGAAAGTTAAATTTAAAAATCTCAAAATATTTTATTTCTGGTTAAAATTTAGAAATAAAATGTTAATTTTATAGGCCCTTTTCTAATATGTAAGGAAGAAATGAGTAATAATTAGGAAGAACAATTAAGTGGTGATTTCTATAGTTGCTGGGTAACTTAGAATAATAAACCATCAATTGCTCCTTAATGACCTTTTATAACTGTTTTTTGAAAAATTTAAAATAATTATTCACAATTTAAAAACTTCTGTAAAGGGTAGTAATCAAAAGGAAAAAGGTAATAAAATTATAATTAATTTCTATCTTTACTCTATTTAAAGTAAAACTACAAAATTAATTTAAATATGGAAGCAATCGATTTTTTTTTTAATATTATTTGTGATCGTAGGTTTGCACATATCGACTACCAAGGATCGAGAGTTTAATACTAGAAGTTTGTGAAAATTTTGGCATCAACGTAGATTTATGCTTAAACTAGTGACATACATATGTCTTTATATATTTTTCATAATACACGATTTCAGAACAATTGAAAAAAAATTATTTAAAAATTAATAATAAATAATTTGATATGATAAAGTGTGATTAATAAAAAAATAAATTAATTTAACTAGTGAAAATTTTAATTTTAATTTTTTTTTATATGGTTTTCTTGATAAAGAAATTATTATCAATTTAATAAGGATAAAATAAGGTTATAATTAATAAATTAGATTTTTAAAAAACGTAAAATCACATTATACATTCTGATGATCACACATTGTAATAAAATGAAATTATTTCACGAGACAAATACAAAAAAATTTGTTATAACCGCCATGATAATTAAAAGACAAAGGTTCATAGGTGAATAAAGATTCTAAATTTAATGATCGATTGAAAGTGTTTTGGAGATTATACTATCCTTCTCAAATAAAATAATATAATGAAAATGATGACTTTACTAATTAAAATAGAGAGAACGACAAATATGACGACTTTACTAAGTAAAATAGACAGATTGACAAATATCCTTTGTAATTTTAGAAAATTAGATATATATATATATATATTTGTGAGAAATACCCATGAAATTTAAAACTAATAACAAATACTTTTATATAATTTAATTTTTTTACTCTTAAAAAAATATTAGACGTATAATAATAATAATAATTTTTACAAATAAATTTGTATATGTAACATTTTGACTATTTTTGATTACAAGCAAAATTGATTCTACATATTATACAAATTTTTAATTTTTATTATAAATTTTAATTTTTTTATTACAATTTATTTATAATTTACAATTTTTTGTTGTAATTTTATAAATTGAGAATTATAGTTGAAAAATATAATAAAAAAGTTAAAAAAAAAAAAAAGGTAAAAGAGTATACAATACACACGTGTGCACCACAATATGCCCCCATAATTAAACAAGAGACTTGACATATTAAGCATAAGATATCATTTTAGATATTGTAAATTGATGTAAAACCTATTAACAATTGTTTAATCATCAACTTGCCTTCTTGTTTGAACAAAAATGTTTTATTATTTGGCAATTTATCCAATGATTAAAATTATAACTAATGTATTTTTGAAAAATTAAATAAAACGTTATTTTTAAAAAAAAATTAATATTCAATAGATTTCATCAACCACTATATATAATAAACTATTATCTATTTTCTATCATCGTTTTGCTCTCTTCTATTATTATTATTATTATTATTATTACTCCCTCTTCCTTCCTGTATCTCTTTCGTGCTATATTATGGTTTTCTTGATAGTAATCTATGCTACTTCCTTGTAATTGCAAAGAAACAAATCATAGATCTCATAGAAAGTTTGAAATCTTAATCATTCAACTTAAGAACAAAATTATAATATATAATAAATAAAAAAAAATGAGGTTAGGTGATATATATGTCTTCCAATTGTACCAACAACCATGTACAAATATATATTTTATACAAAAATACTAGAATTTTTTTTTTATTAGTCTTGATATGGTTACGATTTTGTATATTATTTGATGTGTTAGTGTTGTATTTTAAAAAAAATAAAATTTATTATTTATATTTTTAATTTTAGATATTAAAAGAAAACACAAAATCTCTCCCTCATTGCGGTAAATGTAAGGCTATCTCTTTTGGATGGAATTCATCTGCCTTTGCATTTCTAATATTAATAAAATTTTGATTTTTTATAATTGAAACATTTACATACCAATTATTCTCTCTTTTATTATGATTATTATTATTATTTTTCTTTCTCCTTTTCTCTTCTATTCTCTGCTTTTCCCAATTTATTAAAGAAAAAAATAACTAAAGAAATTATTGACGAAATACCATTTCCTTAATTTCTTTTTTCAATCTCTTTAAATATTTGAATGAATAAATCTATAGCTTAAAGTAATAATTTAACATTATCCCCATTTCTCTAGATGTTTTTTAAAGAAAAAAAAAAATTAGAAATATAAATTGCGGGACCATTTATCTTCAATAAATATATCTATCCCTATTCCATCGTTCCACTTCTTCTCAGTAGAAACAAACCAGCAATATTACCACCTGAATTCTAAGTATGTGCAAAACGACAATCCCCTCTCCCCTTTTGCTAATCTTCTTCACTTCGATCACAATACTCTCTTTCACCGTCGCTGCTAACTCACCCTACCCGAAGATACCCGGCATCGATCCAACCAGCGACTGCAGTCCATCCGTCGTACGGAAGCCAGTCCGTAGAGAGGTATACGGGAATGGACGTGTATATGACATCAGCCACCGTATTTCCAACGACCTGCCGACCTACGTGAATCAAGCAGGCGGAGTGGGCCAGTTCCTATGGTTGACAGAAAGCATGAAGAATGGTTCCATATGTTACCTGTCGGAAGTGAAGTTCTCAGTTCATACGGGAACTCATGTAGATGCTCCGAGCCATGTTTACGATCATTATTATGACGCTGGATTCGATACAGAGACTCTGGACTTGGATATCATGAACGGTGAAAACGTTATTACAATTATATTCAATTAGAATTATGTCTTAATTTGATTTGATTTTTAATTGTATAACGAACTTTCAATTGTCAGAACCTGTTTATTTACTTGAATGACAATTAATCTTATATTAGAAATTCAATGTTATCATTTTTGTAAATAGGCCCCGGACTGGTAGTGGAGGTTCCAAGAGACAAGAACATAACTGGTAAATTATTGATTATATTTACAAATTAAATTAATATAATTTTACTTTACAATTATTGATTTAAGAATTTATCTTATTGCCCTCAATTTTTAGAAATTTAATATTTTATTTTCTAATATTAATTAAATATCTATCTCACTCAGCTGAAGTTTTGGAGTCTATGAACATTGTCAAGGGAGTCCGTCGTGTGCTATTCAAAACATTAAATACTGATAGGTATATTTTGTTACACAATTAAGATTTATTGCTGATTTACACTTTCCTTAATTTTTAAAAATCTTTGACATGTGTATGTTTTTATTATATTTTTTTTTATTAACTAACAATAAACAAGCCTGAATTTACTTGAAGTAAAAATTTGATCAACATCAAATTATGGTCTGTAAATATCTATTAATAATTAGAGGACTAAAGCCCGTGTCTTTTTTTTTATTTTTTTTTATTTTTTTCCACCTTGAACGAACGTATATTATCTTCAGAGGTCTTATGTATAAAAAGGAGTTTGACACAAGCTACGTTGGTTTTACGGAAGATGGGGCGAGATGGTTGGTGGAAAATACAGATATTAAAATGGTTGGTAAGTAAACTGTAAATAGATATGGTATGGATATATTATTCTCTTTCAATAATAATTCATGTTAACACATAATTAATTTGTTAACTTGAAAAAATTATTTCATTAAACATCAGTAATGATATCTTACTTTGTTTATATAAATTTGAAATGCAGGAACTGATTACTTGCCTATTGGTGCCTTTGATCACTTGGTTTCTGCTCATCAAGTTTTGCTAGAAAACGCTGTAAGAAAATTCATTTTAATTTTACATAATTGACTCTATTTTTTTCCTCTCTTTTGGAGATAGTTGCCAAAAAAACACATGCAGCAGCAACGGGGGACGATAACAAGGACAACAGTAGAAAAGATTTGTGAAATGAAATCACTACCTATGACATATGATGTAATTGTAAATGAATAATATAATTGATAAACTTTAGTTGTCCTAATTTTAAAATGGAATAAAAAGGCAAATGTTCTATTTCAACACACCCTAATTAAGCACTAACTCTCTATCTATGGATGTAATATATAGTTTTGTTGTTGATGTTCAGGACATCGTTGTTGTGGAAGCCGTGAAACTTGATAACGTCCCAGCAGGAATCTATTCCATCCATTGTTTACCTCTGAGGTTGGTGGGTGCAGAGGGGTCACCAACAAGATGCATTCTCATTAAATCATGATAGCTATGGCCTGTGAGTATATTTAAATCATGGTAGCTTTCTTTTCGTGTTATTGCTTTGGAAAGGATGGATGTTTAATTTTAGTAATACTATGTTTATGATTTATCAATTTCAGTCGTAATACTGATGCAGGTTAATCGGTTATCGTTCTGTTGCAGGAAGGGAACAATTGATAGAAGCTTATGGATCGAGGTGTTGAATATTGGAGGAAATCACGTACTTATAGTAAAGAGTTTAATCTCTGATATTAATATCAGTGGCTCTGATAAATTATGGATTTTATTCATATTGATCTGGGTTTGCTCTTTCCTTTATCATGGATATTTGACGATTATATGGACATGATTTATCCACGGTCAAACTTAATTTCCTCCATTCTTTATATATTAATATATACTTGGCTATCAATTTCTAAATAAATATTAATCTATGATTCAAAAAACTTCATTAGATTCAAATACGCGGCCATAGTTTCAATTTGCTCTTAAAAGGAAGAATTAGCACGTAGGTAGCATTATTTATAAAAAAGGCTCACCTAATAAATTTTGAATAAGTCTTAATCACTAATCAGTAGGATATTAATTATTTTAATAGTTATTTTATATATAAAAAAATATTAAATGAATGGCTGATATTATAAAGCAAGTAAACATTATTTCAAAAAATCTAAACAATATTAACCATAAAATTATATAATCAATAATAAATTTATTTAATTAAAAATAGAAAATAATCATAGACATAATTTAAAATTTTTTTTTTATATTTTTACAATAAGTAAAACAAAAATAAAAAAAATAAAAGTTAAAACTTATTGTAAAAATTTATTATGAGCATGATTTTTATAATCTTTGATTGTATATTTAATAATTTTTTGATAAATTAAAAAAGTAATTAATAATAATTACACTAATAATAAAAATATTATTCTTTATTTTATTTTCATAATGAAATGTATACTCTAATTTTTTAAAATTTAAATAATTGTTATTATATAGAAATTGAATATTAGTTTAAAAAAATTCTAAACAATAATAACCAGAAGGTTATATAATTAATAAAATATTTTAAAAAATAAAAAAATAAAAATAGATACAGTTCGATTTAATACAATCAATAAAAAAAGAAAGTTCTTAATTTTAATCGGGCCTAAGTTAAAATTCAATCGGAATCGAACTGAATCCTATCAATTCAATTAAAAAATGAAGAAAAAAACTTATTCAATAAGTTTAATTCTTAGTGTTATTTAATTAAATAAATTCAAATTTCAAACAGTAAACTATTTATTTTTTTATTATTTTATTATATTAACAATATCATATAGCATAAGGAAGCTTGATTTATTCGAAATAACGAAAAAAATTAATTTAAGAAAGTTTCGAATCTCAAAAGTTTTGCCACACTTTTAAAATTTATTATGTAAATTACATTATATATCCTATAAAAATATTTAAATAAATGACTAACAATTACTTATTAAATATATTTCTTCGTTTATGCACAAATATTTTTTAAAAATTAAACAAATTTAAATTTTAAGAGAAGTGGTTGAAATAAATTAGTTATTATAATACGACGACGTTTGTTTGGAAACGCATGTCGTTTAATCGGCTGACACCAAAGCAAATCCTCCCCCTCGTTGTGGGTTTAAGAGTCGTGAGAAAACCCTCAGTCTTCCTGAGTTCTGACGAGAAAGGGCGAACAATGGATGGCGTATCGTACCAGAGATTTCCCAAGGTCAAAATCCGCGAGCTCATAGACGACCATGCGAAATTTGAGCTCCGCGACACCGACACCGACACCTCGATGGCGAACGCGCTTCGGCGCGTGATGTCGCCGAAGTCCCGACCATCGCCATCGACCTCGTCAAAATCGAGGTCAACTCCTCCGTCCTCAACGATGAGTTCGTTGCGCACCGCCTTGGACTCATTCCGCTCACCAGTGAACGCGCCATGAGCATGCGCTTCTCTCGGGACTGCGATGCCTGTGACGGAGACGGCCAGTGCGAGTTTTGCTCCGTCGAGTTGGCCAAGTGTCATTCCGATCAGACGTTGGATCTCACAAGTAAATATTTGCACAGTTCTGATCATACTGTTGTTCCAGTAGACTTCGCTGATCCTGCTGGCTACGAGTCCACTGACCAGCAAAGGTTTGTTTCTTTTTAGTTCTTTTTAGTAATTATACCTACAAAGCTTTTTCTAGTTTTTATTGAGATTGCGATGAAACTAACGCAGCAACGCTAGTTTTTTCTTTTTTTTTTTTTTTAAGGAAAAGAAAGATATTGCGGTAATGTTTATGGTTTCCTTAAGTTAATTTAAATTACTATTGTACCTTAAATTCTTTTTAAGTATCATAATCATATGGTTTGCAATGTCTTAAATAGACCTGAATTTTGTTAAGCTAACTCAACGGGTGGATTTATGCTTCTTGACATATAGAATCATTCACTGCAATATTCTTTCTTAGGATTTAGGAGCTTTCTTCTTGAGATCGGATAATGTAGTTTTATTTTCATCAAGTTGAGGTTTATGCAAATGTACTTGGCAGTTTGTTTCCTGTGAAGCAAGCATCTTTGGTTTGGTCCAGTTTGTTGTAATTAATACGTGCTGAGTTATTGATGTGTTAAAATTTTTCACCTTTGCTGGATATTCCCTTGCAACTATTTTGGGAGGTTTATGGTTCTTTTTCCGCATTCTCTTTCATCCTACACAGTGTACATTTGGAAATTTTTAGTACTACATTCTTGTTTGGATCTTGCAGTTGTTTGTTTGTTTTGTCATACCATTTTTTTCTTTTTCAATTGTTTGCTTCTAAGGTTATTTGTTTATGTTTATTTGTTTTTGATTTAGAGGCCCTTCTTTTCTTCTGTTTTTGCATATCATATATATACTAATGCCACTGGTTTAAGGCACATCCAAATCTTGATAATTATTTGACTGGTTTATTGCGTTAAACTGTTGAGTATATACTTCTTAAGACTCCTTCCTTCTTTCTTCCTCGATTTTCACTCTCCTCACCCCAACAAAAGAATGTGATGCAATCTGTAGGCTCTGCTTGGATTGTTGATTTTGGATGAAGGGAAGTAACATTTTGTGATGGTTCCTTTGGTTTATGTTGCTTATAGGGGGATTGTCATTGTAAAGTTGCGTCGTGGGCAAGAATTGAGGCTGAGGGCAATAGCCAGAAAAAGGATCGGTAAAGATCACGCAAAATGGTCACCTGCTGCAACTGTCACTTTCATTTATGAACCAGAGATCCACATCAATGAAGATTTGATGGAAACTCTGACACTTGAAGAGAAACAAAGCTGGGTTGAAAGTCACCCTGCCAAAGTGTTCGCCGTTGATCCTAATACTGGGCAGGTTGGATTTTTTTTTCCTTCTATGGTATATAATCAATCTTACTCATTTTAGTAACTCTATCACACTTTTCACACACTTGTAATGCCTACCGTTGATGTAAAATGTGGGTTGAAAACTAAATAAAGTAACTGTTTGAGAGGGACTTTTGTTTGAGGGGTGCAATAATTAGGATTGTGTCTGTCTTCCACAGAATTGTCATTTTGGGAGCGAGTTGAGGATGTATGCGAAAACTAACTTTGCACTAAGCTAGGTCTATTATATGAATAACTGCTAGTTTTCTCAGTTAAGAGTTCTCACAAGAAGGAAAAAGGAAGAAGAGAGGAAGTTTCAGAAACAGAGAAGATATTTATTATTTTGAGTGGTATGCTGATGGCAAAAATGATTTGGATATGTTAAGAGACCTTGTTCTATATTGCTGTTGTTATTTCAGTGGCAAAGACACACTTTTTATTTTATTTATTAATTTTAGTATTGAACATCAATCTATGTGCTATTGTTCTTTCTTAAGTTCTTAAACTTCTAAAATAAGAATATCATAAACTAATAACGAGCGGAAACATCAAAATCTGTAGCTTTTTGCTGTTTGGTGTGGTCTATGACATCTATTTTGTAAACATTTCCTTTATTTTGTAGTCAATCCTATGTATTTGGTGGACAAAATACTTTCAAGTTCAAAGCCTCAAAGTGAATGACTTGTAGCTGTGATTTCTGAATGTGTTGATTGTTTTCTCTTCTTCTTCTTCCTCTTATTTTCAAAAGAAATAAAACAAACATATTTGTTCTTTCCTGTTTTTATCCACATGCTATATGCTAGTACATGTCTCAAATATGTCAGTAGTTCAAAATAAAGGAGGAAAATCTTTTGAGTGTATCCTGGGGGTATGATATTTGAATATGAAGTTTATTGGAATGGTAGAGAGGCGTTTACATTTGTGGGTGTGTGAGAGAGTGGGAATGAGGGGGTGAGAGACAGTAGTAAAGACTCTTGTAGTTAGATGGATCTGTCAGAGAGTGAGTGAGGGGAGAGTCAGATAATAGTACTAGAGTAGTAGCAGTAGAAAGGACATTCATATGTTGAGTTGGGCCTTCTCTGTAATTAGAGGCTGGGAGCCAAAAAATGGCAACATGAAGGTTTTTGTTTGACAGGGTTATTGATGGCATTATTTGGCTTATGTTAAGCCTTGGAGGTTGGAATTGTTGGACTTTAGCTTGCTGATGTATTATGCTTGGTTTATCTCACTGTTTATACTCAATACACCATGAAACTAGTCAATGGAAGCTGAAGCTCTGAAAATAGAAATGTCCTTGTGTTTGACCAGGTTTACTTGGATTTCTCTTGCTATTTCTGCAAATAGCTATTTATGATTATTTGGACTTCTCATGTACTCATTTCTTTTGATACGTTGGTTCAGTTAAAAGCAATTGGCCTTGACTTCATGAGATCTTTCATATATTTTATAGGTGATTGTGGTCGATCCTGAAGCATACACTTACGACGATGAAGTTATCAAGAAAGCAGAAGCTATGGGGAAGCCAGGGCTTGTTGAGATCTACCCAAAGAAGATAGCTTTTTATTCACAGTTGAATCTACTGGTGCAATTAAAGCTTCTCAACTGGTACTCAATGCCATAGAAATTCTGAAACAAAAGCTGGATGCAGTTCGGCTCTGAGAATACAGTAGAAGCTGATGATCAGTTTGGTGAACTTGGGGCACATATGCGAGGAGGATGATCTGTTGTTGACAGAAGAACTGATTAATTTTACTTTGAAGGGTCTGTGAAATTGATCAAGTTCCATAACTAACCCATATTTTAAGTAGTTTTATGGATGCATCTGCTATCTGCTATGTGCCTAGATGTCTTGTAGCGATTAACTTTATCTTTGCTGAACTTAAAATCCCATATATTCTATAAACTGGTACTCAGTTTTAAAAAAGCTATGTATGCTTTTGTGTATATTTTCCACTTTGAAACTACTGTATGCTCCTTTAAGTTTCTATTCTTCTTGTTGAGACGGGGCCCTTGTGCATACATTTGGGCAGTATTCCATTTCTGTTTTATGAAATTATTGTGTTAACCCGTCCGTGCTTTTGCCTTGTACCTATTGAAATTTGATGTGAGATTCGCACATTACAACCTAACCCAAAAGTTTGTACTTACGTTTATCATCCAACTGCACGTTATATGAACATGAATTGGTGGGGGCATGAGCTTACTGTTAGTCAAAAACAAGAAGGGCAGGTTTAAGATTGTGACTTTCAATTTGTTATTATTATGAGTTGTGTTTTTAATTCATATGTATTGTGGAAGAGAGTGAAGTTAGTAATTTGTTGATATGTGGAAGAGAGTGAAGTTAGTTATTTGTTGATTACAAGTGAATGGGGGTTGTAAATATTAGTTACTAAAGTGAAAGTGGATCCCAACAAATGGCCATAAGTTGGTTTGTACATTGTAGTTTTTTTAAATGAATTGGGTTTCCATTGTTGTGGTTCTCTTTTCATGGACTAAGTTACTTTAAAGAGGTAATTTTTTTTTTAAAAAAAAAAATTGCTAAGCAAAATTTTTTTAATTCATATTTTGATAGTCTACCTGGGCAATTGGATGAACATCGGTTCAACGATTATGACACCAGTACACTTGAAACAATTCAGTGATTGAAATCTGTGCTCCTTGCGGATTATTGACTTTCCATCCACTGCTCTGCATTCCTGTCATGGCATTATTATGACTTCAATTATTAAAGCTTTGATGTTGGCACAACAAATCATTTATATACCATGATTTATAATCATCTCGGAAGGTACAAGAATTCTTTCAATAATTTTCGACACTATCTGTTCTTCTCCAATCCTATGGTTCATATATCATGATTTTGTGTATATCATAAGCTCCATTTATGTACTAGATATATAGTCACGGGTTTCAAGTTTATGTAATATAAGAAACTGTGGTCCATCCATCTTAAATTCTGCCTGCAAGTAGTGCCAAAAATCAGAACTACTTAAGAAGATATGATCTCTTACTCTCATCCCTTTGTGAAGTTGGATTGATAGGTAGACAGTCTTTACATAGAACAAGGCTACAAGCCATTCCAATAAATAATTTAGGGAGGTTACCATAAGTGAGAACAATCCCATGCTGGAAATGAAAGGGAAAGGTTTAAAATATATAAGAATTAACCCATAGAACTTACTGAAAAGACTCTATTTGGTAGCAAGATGTCAAAACATATTTATGTTAAAATTTTTTGCTTTAATACAAAGAGATATACTTAAGATATATAATTAATTCTTAAGTGTGTGTATTATCACAATTTTGTGGCTCCTTCATTGATTTTTTCTCCTTCTTGCCTGCTTATGCCATTTTCATTTTCCACCAAAGGCCCATGGTTTACCCTAGAGAAAGCAGGCGCGTCAAAACTCTTATCTAAATTTCTTCCGGTTGTCACAAAAGAGCTAGATGATATGGTCCAAGAGTGCTGTTTTTAAAACCTCTGTAGACCTGGTTGCTAAACTCTCTGATAGTGTGTAAATGGCTGGGTCAACCTCTCTCCATTCTGACAAAAGATACTCAAATCTTTGTCTGAGGAAACAGAAATCCTTGCAGGTTTTGCAGCCAAGTTTCGCAGTTTTGGGACATAGGCTGGCTGAGACCGACCCGGGAAAACGTCAAATACTCCTTTGTCCTTTTCTCTCTGAACATGGAAAGGGCCTCTTGAGGACTCAAAACAAAAACTATTCAATATTCATTCATGCCTTAGCATTTAATTGATTTTACCACATTAAATTGTTGAAACTAAAAAATGAAGTGCAATAACAGATGCCCATCTACCCCTTTTAGTTAACCCTTTCTTAAAATTATAATTTATTTATTATACCTTATTAAATTGTTTATTTATTGAAGTCCCACTTGAAGATTTTGTAGCGTAAAATTTTAATGAACTTCCATTACTAACAGAACATTTTAGCCTTAAATACCGGAACAGCTCCAGCTTCATCTCAGTTTATTAATTATGCTTTCTCCAAATGTTTGTTAGTTGGGCAAGCTGTAATTCAAATCATAATGATGTTCTCACATCATTGCAAAGTGAAAACAAAACATAAAATTTAGGTACCCTTAACCAAAACGAAGCTACTTTAAACTAGACATATGCTTAATGGTCGAAAAAACAGGATTAAGGTCTGTTTTAGATTAACCTTTGTCCTTTTACTACTTGAATACTGCCATTTTGGTAGAGAATATAATAAGATCAACCTTTGAAATATTTCAATTAAATAAATGTGAATATTTTATTAAGTATAGGCACGCATACAATTCCTTTTATACAAATATTGACAATATTACAATTTTATCATATATTTCATATTTTAAAAAAAAAAATTATAATTTTCTCCCATTAGTTTGTATAAATAAAATTTGTAATATAAAAACTCTAATTTAACTATCGTTTTTTTTTTTAAATTATAATAAAACACAATATTTACAGACCCAATCTAAACATATTGTTACCATGGCCAATTTTGACCACAATTCTTGTTATCTTCATTTTACCATGCAAAAATTCAAAACCCATATTCCGTTTGATGACTTTAATGAATGTCTGCTATTGTACCAAATACTGATAAGAGAATTCAGAGACTTGCTGTCGTTGGCTATATAATATGGTTTCGATTATTGTCATTTTATGAGATGTGACCACTGTGAATGAATGATTTCCGAAATCCATAACACATTGGATGCTCAATGGGTTGTATCAACATTTACTCTTTTTAACAGGAGGCAAGAAAAGTCTCAGCACAGTAATATGACTCACGAAATATGCATGAAGGCGAGCAAGTATTGACAGAAGTTTGAGGGCCCTGAATTTCTGATTTTCTTTGTGGGAGGGCCATGGCCCCTGGTAGAGAAGCATTGCTGGATTGCTCCATTAGGTCTCAGGAGATAGCCCTCTCTCTCTCTCTCTTTCCGGTCCTGATTGGGACCATAGTTTTTTAATATTTGAAAACATCTCCAGAGCTTGAAACACATAATTAATACCTTATTTGTTCGGTTCAGGACATTTTAGGATGTGAATATTACTATCTGGTCAAAGTAAAAATTAGAAAAATAGAGAAGAAAAATCCATCATGTGAAACATTTGATGTTTGTTGAATTAAAAATATGTACAACAACTCTGTTTTCCATATTTGCATGATAAAATATTTTGGTTCTATCTGAAGTTGGGGCTTTTATATTTCTCATTATAACCTATTTCATTAACAATAATTCCGACTTTGTTTAAAATTAATATGTTATGACCTTTTTTTTTTTTTAAGATGTCAAGTATGAGTGAGCAGTGCAGAGAAAAATTGTGATAGGTTATGCCTAACATCAGGTCCACTTATAAATTTAAGAATCTGTTTAGTTTCTAATATGTAAACTGGGGCTGCAATGCAGCCGTCCACTATCTCATTCGAATGGCCTTTTCCTTCCCCAAAACTTCAGTTTGGAATTCGAAACTGCCGGAGAGCATAATTTTTTTTTTGAGTTCTTTCTCAGTGAAAGTTATGTTGAAAAAAGAAAAAGAAGTTATGTCAGTGAGTGATTAATAAGTATGGGATATTAGTCTTAAAAAATAATATGCTATGTTTATATCCCAATACTACCATAAGTTTTGGCTTCATATTTCTAATTAAGAGTTAAGAGAGAGAGAGCAGAGCAATTGCTTCCCATGTTAAATGTTGTATATGGGGGAAACATTATTAAAAGTTGAGATATATATCATAATAACGTTAATTTAGTGTGGGTATTTTTTTTCAGTCAAAAGGACAATTGCACATACCATAAAAGTAAAATTGTATGTTTTAGTGGTGAGTAGTCCTATGAATGTTATCACCATTTTCTCAGTATAAAACAAAATCCAACCGCAAAAATAGAGACAGATCCACCACCCCACCAATTTAGTCCTGTCTTTATAGAACTTTACAGCTGTGAGAGCAAGAGCAGAAGAAATTACAGAGAACTTTTGGTCCAAACTCCTGTAATTAAATAATAGAAAAAGACCAAGTCAAAAGTAAGTGTTTTTTTAGATCAATAAGCAGACTAGCAAGCAAAGCCTCAGCTATGATCAATATTATTCTACAATTATTGGTGTGGGGACAGACTCAAATTTAAATAAAATGAAAAAAAAAAAAAAAATTCTTCATTGATGTGTTTTTATGCCTTTTGGCTCTTCCTTGGAGCAAGCTGTTTCCACTGGAAAAAAAAAAACTTAAATCACTTTCCTTCTCTCTTATGAATCATCATCATCATGACTCATGACCATTGTACCATGCATCTGTTTTGCTTGCCAACCTTAAAGACTAGAGAGAATGAATTAACGAAATAAAATAAATAAAAAATGGCAGAAAGACATCTCCCACAATATCAAAGATTTTGTTTCGCAGTTTCAAATTCAATTTATATTTTATAGGTTGAGTGATTGCCCATGAGACTACACTTAACACAAAAGTCTCCCTCTCCCTCTCCCTCTCCCTCTCCCTCTCCCCATTGTTTTTTCTTTCTTTTTATTGTCTTTATTTGCTTGCAAGAGGGTTTTGAGGAAATGTACACAAATAATTTTATTAATAATGACTTCAAAAAAATTCCCTTAGCGTACAGCACGTGATAAAGCAGGGTGGACAATATAGCTAGAAAGGGAAAATAAAAGGAAAGAAATCAATAAAAATAGAGGAGCCAATGAATAATTTTGTTTTTTGTTTATTCATATCTATATCTATAAATCAAGAATCCATTAAAGAAAATTTAGCGAAAAAAGCGAGACCTTAGAAATAAGAATACATACTCAATAAACTTTTTCCATTACAATTGCTTATGGGGTATCCCACATCCCACTTTAGGTTAGAAAGATTAAAGAGCAGTTAATCCACTTTAGTTAGTCAAATCCAATTGGGACGAAGAAAGTGTGGGAAGATTTGATAAATTTATTTGATGTATAAAAGTTAAACTAATCTAGTAGAAACATTCCATTTGTTAAAGTGGAGGTAATAAAGCAACTGGAAGAATTCTTTTGGGTGTCGTTTACTGCAGCTAAAAAAAGTGTACATGAGAATACAAAAGCAGAATGTACTACAAACTAAAGATATGTTAAAAATGGAGAGCATGTGTATGTTATTTAATTCATAAACTCAAATATAAACCAATTTAAAAAAAAAAATTAATTAGAAATTGAGATTTATAATTTTGAAATCAGGATTGTTACAAAATAATTTAGATATTAATAATAGAGATATTAAGCTTAATGTTCTTGTTTAAGGGTCATATGGTAACATGCACTGTTTTCACTTTCATGCCATCTCTATGTCCGTCAGGTTTACTATGAAATCTGAGTGGGGCCAATAAACAATTGGAACATACCCACTTCCACAATTGGAGCCAAAATGTGTCACAAAATCTAACACACCATGCAAACGCAAAGAGATTTAGAGATACATATTGGGCATGTTTTCATTTTAGTTGAGATTAGGTAGGTTAAAGTAGATTCAATGGATTATTAAATTATTATATTTTTATTTTACTTTATAATTTTTACAACACAACAAAGTGGACTGAGGAAGAACTTGGGTTTGGCACAAACCCCTGCTCTCTATTCTCCAATCAAATAGTCTCTGTAATTACCAAACCCCACGAAAACTTCACTGGCCGACAAATTGTCCCTACCTTCACATGCAAACAAAAACTCCCTTAATTAATAATATATTAAATTATATTTGATATTCATAAGATTTAAATTAATTGCATTTTGGATTATGCTAGCATTCGGGTCTGGTTGGAAAGATACTTGAAGTAGTAAATTAAAAAGACAAATATAGATGATGATGATGATGCCGTTGCCTCCTGCATACATTCTTCGATCCTTTTTTTTTTTTTTTTTTATCTTCTTGTAAATGCCACCAATCCCCACAATTTCTTGCGCTTTCCCAGCTGAAGAAGTGGGCTTTATTTGAAAATATTGTGGAGATATGGATGGCAATTTACCTGGAATAGTTATAACAAGAGAGGCGATTAATTAACTCGGACTTCCAACAATGACCCTACTCGGAACTCTGCTCCTCTTGAAAAGTGGCTCTGATGACAAGACAGACGAAGATGATGACCATGAATCATCTGAGCTTTCATCACAGCTAAACATAGCAGCATCAATCACGCCACCAGGGCTGCTTGGGATGGATTCAAACTTGCGCTTGCGCGGATTCTCATTGGCATCGGAGAGCTCGAGAATCAACTTGAAACAGTCATTTACTTTTTCCTGTTACAATGTAGTTGAGTAATAATTAGATTATTATTATGTTCTAAATAATTGTGTATTACTGATAATGATAAACTTCATTACATCTAAAGAGAACAAACAGCAAACTGCAATAATTAAGATACTAACCTTGCTTATTTTAAGCACACCCAGAAGTTGGTTTTTGTAGTCAATGGGATTCGAAGGCTCAACTAGATCTATCACATGCATCATTGTTGCAGTAGCCAGCACAGAAGGAAGATAACTGACAAATCTTGAATCTAACAACAACAATAATCCAAAGAGAAAACGTAAATTATTGACGATTGTCTTTATTCTTGTTATTATCAAAAGATCTAAATTACTGTCAGATTAAGAGAGATGGCAGCTACATTGATGGAATAATTCTTACCGGAGATCGCAGTGAGAAGAAGATGCTCACATCTGCGGAGAAACTCCCAGTGAAGAGTTGTCTTCAATCCTAGCCTTCTAATGACGTGATCAAGAAATGAAATTGGTGTTATCGGATGCATCTTCCATTCAAGTGTTGAGAGAACCAAGAGCTCCATTCTCTGAATGGCTTTGGCTTCGAATACATACTCGGTTTCCTCTACCTATATAAGCATCAAAACAAAAACACAGATTTCGAACGTTAACGGAAATCAACGAAAGAAGACTAAAATGATAGATTAAGGTTGTGTTGTTCATACCTGGAGGTCTAGAAGTAGAGGAACTTGGGTTTCTTCGACCTTTGCAGCCAAAGAGAGACAGGTTACAGCCAAAAGCTGGACCATCCATGACTTATCTCTTTGAAACTGAAAGCTACAGATGAACCTATCGAGATAGTTAATGGCAAGTACTGCTGTGAGAGTAGTAAATCCGTAATGGGCATTGACCTTGAGAATCCACTCCACAGTTTCACTACGAGCTACAGCAAGAAAGGAATCAGTATATGTTCCAACACATGTAACGTTGAAATGGGTTTGCTGTTGCTGTTCTTTGGAGAAAAGAGACAGAAGCTCTTCGTCTTCCCAGAACAAATCCTGTTCCAACAAAAGAAGTGGAAACAAAGATGGGTTTTTTCCATCGCAGCTCTCTCCATATCCCTCTCCTTGCAGAACCTCATCATCTTCTAATTCTTCTTCCTTACAGTAGAGTTCATCAAGCAAGAATGAAGAAGGGTTTTCTTCTTCATCATGTAGCTGCTGCCGTTGTTGAGATTGTTGCTCAAAAACTGCCATCTTCTTCAACGAAGAAGTGTTTTGAGTCTACCGCATATCATACTAAGAAAAAGATACATTTTAGACCCATTGCTCGGTGATGTCCAGAAGCAGAAGGAGAGAGAGAGAATAGAGAAGGAAGAGTGAGCTTTGAAAGAAGAGATTGAGAATTGATAAAAAGTTTAGATATTTGCTTTTTCTGTGAGTGAGTTTCACGCCTCGTCTTGCTTTCATTTTTATATCATTTTTGGGGGTTTTTGAAAATCTTTGTGCTTTCGGTGTGCTCCGTTGGAGGGCTGAAAATTCTAAAATTTTGGCACACACACCAAGCTGCACCCTCGTGAAAACAACAAAATAAAATAAAAATAAGTATTACGAGATATATAGAATGGAAAATTATATAAAAACAAAATAAGGACGAGGACATAATGGGAAATTTAAAAAATAACTATCGCTTATTGGGTTTAAATCTATTATTTCTTCCTGTCTTTTGTAAAACAAATATAAAAATAAAATATGTCTTATAGTAAAAATGATGAAATAAAAAATTGAATTTTGTATTTCTAAAATATTCTCGCAATTATTCACAAACTATTTTGACTACCATTCGTTCAAGAAATAGATTACATTAATATTAACTTACTTTTTTAATTAAATTAAATAATTTTTTTATTTTATAACAATTATAATTTTCAAATTATAACATCTAATTTTTAAATACATCTAACATCTTTTATTGTATGATCAAAAATTTTTTAAAAATATCAAACATTTAAAAGAATAGCAATTATTGTTGAAGTAATATAAATTTGAATGATTAAAATTAAAATATATTGTAGCTATGGATTAATTCATTAAAAGATTTGATGAATCTTAGAGAATTTCTTATATATCAATCATTTAATATTAATATTAATATTAATATTGTGGTTATATAAAAACATTTTTGATATTTCCCACAAGGATTGGCCCCACAAGGATCTCGGAACAGATCAATGTACAAAAAGACAACCCACTTCCTCCATAAGGGAGAGAACATGACTTAGAGAAATAAGACATACGCTTCCCACGAGCAGTCGCTTCTCACTGTTAAATCGAGTCATTTCCTTAGTAGCGTGTATTCCACAATCTTTGACTGCAAGTGTTTTATTAAACTGCATAAGCAGCTGACTACTTTGTTTTTCAGGTCTTTGTTTACTTGGATCGAAAAAGTCAAAGAAATGGTGCCGTTTTGTCTGCGGCAGTCACAGACACAGATATAACAATAAGCCGTAGTCGTACGCTGTCCTTTCCATCCTTTTAACGGGATAATATTTTCAAATCAAACAAAAAATTTACTATACACGGATTAATTTCAAGGGCAAAGAAAATTTTACGAAAAGTAATGCCATTATATTCAACTTTCCAACAGGATACCATTCATACTGATAGCAAAGATTAATGGAAGTTAATTATACTCAAACAACTGCGGCTGTATGTCAAAAGATTGACAACAACAAGAGCAGATGTTGATCTGGTCCAGGAAGATGAAAATAATGGCGTGGAATAAATGTCTACCACCATCTTTATTGTTCATATTGCTTTTCTTTCTTTCCTGTTTTTCTAAATTATTTATATTTTATCACAAGAAATTAATAACCCTATTCTATTGACCAATATCAATGGTCCTCCACTAATATTATTTTTTATTTAAAGTCCTTCTGGTTGAATATGATCAATTAGGAAGATCACAACCAGAATTAAATTGGGTAGAATTTGAAATAAGTTCGTTTGCTGGTAATTAATCGAACCTAACTTCAAAGTTCAACCTTCCTCGTACAATCAATTGAAACAGTAGTTAGTTGTTCAATCATTGTTGTTTCTTTTTTAAGATATGATTGTAAGAATATATATTGTTTTGTATGATTGATATTCTCATGATCATCATTCATTCATGTTAATCGACTTTGAATCTGTAAATCGTTGTCTTTTGGCCTACTGGTAATGCTTGTCAATGTCTTCTTTCAACTAACCAACTTTAGTTTACAGATCATGCTTTCAGTAAAAGCACGTTGAGGGAGAGAATATATACATGTAATACTTCTCATGTGGGAACGTTTGCAATCTTTTAAAATATGAATTTGAAAAAAATTACGTAAATTGCTTTTAAAAACCAGTGATTCATGTAAACAGACATGATTTACATACATCCTCGAGAGAGACATTCTATCTATGCGTATTTTACTTTCCCATGCCATGTAATGTAAGCACTCACTGCAAAAAGAAGAATCACTTTCAGTTTTCACGTCGTCGTCGTCATCATTAATTTTCATTTGTACCCTCACATGGGTGTTTGACCAAATTAAAGAAAAAGGAATTACCCATCATTCACAGTTCACAGCTGAGCTTGACTTGACATTTTTGACTCAAAATATGACCTCAACCAGTCATACACAAAAGATGAAGGAACTGGTGGAAGTGGAGAAGGCACTCAATCGATTATGGATCCCACATAATCGAAGGAACAAAATTTGATTGCTTTGCACAAACCCAACGGAAAACCCATGGATGTTTTTTTAAAATAGCCAGTTTTCTAAATTATCATGCTGAAAAATAATATTTGTTTTAGTTTCATAGATAGATAGAAACTTTGATTTGATAACCAGTGAATTGGGAAGTGCTGATAAAATGGTAACTAGTCTATATAATTAAGAAGGATAATTATAATAATTAATTATATTTTCAGGTATAAATCAAGAATTTTACTAAACAGTGCTCTTAGAATATTAGTTAAGTATTTTATACTTATTATTTATAGTAAATTTTTGTATTTAATATAGTAATTAATAAGTGATTTTTATGTAACTTATCAAATATAATAATTTTAACTAGTGTCATAATAATACTGTTTAACAAAGCCCTTATATATATATTCTCATTATTTATTGAAAAGAGAGAAATTATAGCTCTAATTAATGATATAAAGATTACATCATAATAAAGCATTGAAAAGATAACTCAAGAAAATACGATCATCTAACAAAATAGTTTTTCTTTATATTAATAAAATTTCTTTGTATTATCAAAAACTGCTTTAGAAAACAAATACAACCCATCAGAGAATTCGATCAATTTACAAAATTTACTTGTACATGAACAAATCGGCATATACATAAAAATTAATAATAATAATTAGTGAAATCCGAAATAATCCTCCAAATTTTGGTAAATACAAAAGTGTGACATAATATCTATATGCATGAACAGCTTAATTTCTGATTCTCCATTTCCTTTTTGTTTCTTGACAAGTCTAGAATTAGAGGTTTCAGACTTCCATTGTATATGCAAGACTTAAGCTTCAGTAACAAGGATGCGGATGATAACCTGTTCAATTAACAGAGATCAAAGCAAGAACAGTGAAAATATTGCAAAAAGGCTATTTGGTTCTCTTCTTCAGAAAAACAGTTTTTTGTTCTGGAAAACAAAAATCGGGCGAAGGTGAGTACGGTTAGGTGCCAGTTGCTTTATATACTTGTCTCTGAATACAAAAGCAAGAAGAATATTATTAAGGAAAGTTAATTACCACTAAATGAATGTTGCCCATATCCAGGCGGGGGATAAGCTACAGGTTTTGAATACCCTGGTGGTGGCGGATAAAAACCGTAACCGGTTGGATGATTGGGTAGTGCTGGAGCTGGATTTGCTGTCGGTGAACCATCTCCGTGTGCCTGCGCTAAGTATCCGTCTGCCGGCAGAACAATTCGCACATTCTTCCAAACATAAAATACACATTGCTCGGCTTCCACCAAGAAGAACCAAAAATTACTGCAGAGCAGCAGCTCATATTGGCATAACGCGTAATGATTCTCCCTTCTCCTACATGTCTGCAATACAGAAAAAGTTATCATTGGAGAATCAATCTAATATAATAAACAAATTTATATCCTATGTTTTTGATAAGGAATTGATAGTGGCGGCAAATGAGCAAAAAGGCATTGGCTTTTCCCCAAGCATGGAGTTCATTTAGAGGGTTTTGCAGTGGCCGAAAAATCAACCAACTTACATACTCAATTGTACATCAAACTTTTTTAGTTTCTCAACCAAATTGGAATCCTAATTATTTCAAGACATTTAAAATAAAATTTCATGCATGCATTGATCACCGAAAGAGAAACGTATCATGTTACAATTGCTCTACTTACCTTCCTGATTGAGTCCAAAGTGGCCAAGGGGTATCATCATAGCCTTGGGTAATAGTCCTACTCAATTGAACCCTGTACAAAATCCCCGAGAAACACTCATTCACCTCAAAAAAACGAAAAGGTCTTAGAAAATATAAAACAAGTCACAAAAATTTTACATCAAAACCCACAAAGGTCTTCAGAACATACATGACAAGTTACAAAAGATGTAAAGATTAATTACTTTCCACTACCAACGAAATCGTCCGCAGATAGTTTATTGCTGTTCCAAGCGACAACGTTCATTTCGCTAAGCCTTTGAATCATAGGAAACACAGACTTTTCCAGAAATGCCAGGCGTTTGCCGCCATCTAATCAAAGCAAATAAATTAAATCCAGATTTTCTTACAAACATAGCAACTACCAAAATACAAGCAGTCTTAATTTAATTACCTCAGCAGGTTCTGGTGTGATATCCGGTACTCCAGTATTCTATACAAACCTATGATTGAAAGATGAATTTAGCAAGACATTCTTGCAAGAATCACTTTTTGATTTACATATCCAAACTTTTTCAAGTTTTATCTAATTAAATATAGGTATTATACTAATTTATCAACAAAAACATATGACATACCTTGTTTGCTTTGTATGAAATTCAACAAAAAGTCTCCCTTTTGCCTCTAAAATTATTCATACACCAATTTATTAAAAATGATTTTAAATGCTTCCATTGAAGACTTAAAAAGTATATAGCTTTAACAAGCCATTTTTCTTATTTTTTACACTTAGAAAACATTTAGATCACATCTAAAAATCTATAGAATCATAAAAACATTTTCATTTTCTTGCCTTCTATTTTCTCTCTTTGTTTTCTTTTATTTTGTCTTTGAAAAGTTTGGGAAAACGAGTTTTTTAGCTTCAAAAACCATCCACCCGTAAGTCTTCAAGAAGGAAGAAGAAAACCATCCTTAACTAATCAATTCCTTTCCAATTTTGTATCCCACGTGTGATCCACTAAACTTGAATTTGATTTGTTCAAATTACTTCAATAATTAAAACAAACATATAAAATTAAATCATGCCATATGTCATATGGCCAAGTATTTCAAAACAAATTTTAATATCCATTAATCTATATTAATAGATAATATTTAATATATTATATATTAATTAAATTAATATATAAATATATTTATTTTAATTAAATAAAAAAAGAAATGACTATATACATATATAAATATTATAATATTTATAATATTATACATGTATATATAATTGTAAAATTTGACTTTTTAAACTTAATTTAAATATAATATATAATATATATTTATTTTTTTAATTATTTAATCAAATTAAACAATTAATTATAGCCATTCATTTAATCAAAATTAGATGGATAAGATTAAATAAAAATATAATACACGGCAAAATTATATTATGCCACTTGTTATACTAGGATCAAATATAATTAAATAATATTTATTTAATTCCTAATAAATAAATAATTTTATTTATTAATTTTATTATATTATAATATATATTTTTTAAATATTCATATATTAATAAATTATATTTATGATATTTTAATTAATTAGAATATTTGTCGAACATACCAGTGCTAGCGTGTTATTGTCGAGAAATTTATTCTTTATATTAAAAAATTAAAATACGATCCGATCAATATATTAAATCGTATTCATTTTTGTCACTACGAAAATATTATAACTATAATTAACAATAATTGGCAATTGTGTGTGATTTCATGAATTTACCGTAAGTTGGACATGAGTATATACAAATATTTTGCATTATTTCGATATAACTCATTATAACTAAAGTTCTCAATAATCATGAGTGACTTCTAAAAAGATGTAATAACTCCTAAACATGAAGAATGATGATTCTATATGAACCTATATAGTCGTACGTCCATATAATAGAATTTCTTTACTGTCGATTGAGTGCTAGTCATGGACTTGTCAAACTCTTAACTCAATCATAGAATCAAAAACTCATATCATATATGGAATCCACTTATTCAAAAATTTATTTTTGAATATACGTACTTTGGCCAAAGATTTAATTTTTATGTATAATAATCTTACCTAGAATCTTAAGCTTAAATATTTGAGTTAGTAAATTTTATCTTGATCATCACTTGTCCTCATATAATAAGAATACATTGCCATCAAGCTTCTTTCATTAAGCGTGGTTAGCCCGATTTAGGTGAAGTGACAAATATAAAAGTTCTAGATAATTGTCTTATCTTTAATTTGCAACTTTCCTTAGGTAAATCCGAAACTTTTATCAAAAGTTATGGTCAAAATTTTGAAGCACGGTCAGGCTGGACTAGAACAGTGAATGGGCTTGAAAGATGGCTTCAAAACTACAATGTGGAGTCCAAACTAGAAGTTGGTCCAAACATGAAAGTTTTAGCCCATTAAGATTCTTTCTGTAAAAATAAGAATCACCTCAAAATCTCTTCTGGATGAAAAATTACGGCCTTTTTACTATCACTGCATCAAAGACAAAAATAAACACAAATTACCAATAACTTAAAATTTATTCCAAAG
>JAWDEX010000015.1:761227-779744 GCA_035221805.1 Trichilia hirta | reverse complement strand
CCTTAATACTGGACAGGTTGCTTTTTTTTTTTTTTTTTTGTTTTTTTGCTTTTATGGTTTATAATTAATCGTACTCATTTAGTAACTTCATCATACATTTCGTGCACTTGTAATGCCTGCTATTGTTGTAAAATATGGGTTTCAAACTAAATAAAGTAAATGCTTGAGAGGGACTTTTGTTTTAGGGTGCAATATTTAGGATTGTTTCTTTCTTCCACAGAATTGTCATTTTGCTGTGAGTTGAGGATATATATGAAAGCTAACTTTGCACTAAGCTAGGACTATTATATGAATGACTGTCATTTTTCTCATTTAAGAGCTCTCACAAAAAGTAATGACTGTCATTTTTCTCATTTAAGAGGTCTCACAGAAAGTATAAGGAACAAGAGTGTTTTAAAAACAGAGGAGATATTTATTATTTCAAGTGGTACGAAGATAGGTTAAGAGACCTTGTGCTATATTGCTGTTGTTATTTCAGTGGCAAAGAGGACACATTTTTATTTATTTATTTATTTATTTATTTTTAGCATTAGAGCATCAATCTATGTGCTATCGTTCTTTCTTGAGTTCTTAAATTCCTAAAATAAGAATTAAACTAATAACAAACGGAAATGTCAAAATCTGTAGCTTTTTGCTGTTTGGTTTGATCTATGAGATCTATTATGTAAATATTTCCTCGTTTTTGTATTCAATCCTGTGTGTTTGGTGGAAAAAATACTATCAAGTTCAAAGCCTCAAATTGAATGTCTTGTAGCTGTGATTTCTGAATGTGTTGATTTTTTTCTTTTCTTCTTGTTTTTCTTTTTTTAAATCAAATAAAATAAAAAAATTTGTTCTTTCCTTCTGTTATCTACATGCTAGATGCCAGTATATGGATCACATTTGTCAGTAGTCCCCCATAACAGAGGAAAAATTTTTGAGAGCATCACTAGAGGTATCCACGGGCATGACATTTGAATAGGAAGTTTATGGGAATGGTTTACATTTATGGGTATGTAAGAGTGGGAGGGAGGTGGGGCTGCAAGGGAGGTGGGGTTGCAAGATAGTACTAGAGTCTATTGTAGTTGGTAGATGGATGTGTCTAGAGTGGGAGGGAGGAGAAAGTAGGATAGTAGTAGTGTAGTAGTTGTAGGAATTCATATGTTCAATTGGGCCTTCTCTGGAATTAGAAGCTGGGAGCCAACAAAATGTTTACTCCTGGCTTTGATGGAAGCATGAAGGTTTTTATTTGACAGGTATATTTATGGCATTATTGAGCTTATTTTAAGTCTTGGAGGTTGTAGTTTTTTATTTTAGCTTGCTGATGTATTATGCTGGGTTTATTTTGTTGTTTATACACAATATGCAATGAAACTAGTCAATGAAAAGCTGAAGCTCAGAAAATAGAAATGTCCTTGTGTTTGGGATTGGGAAAAATCTGGCAATGACAAATTCAGTGTGATTGTCTTTAAAGTGTAATCTTTGGTGATTAATTTGGCCAGGTTTACTTGAATTTCTCTTGCTATTTCTGCAAATACCTATTTATGATTATTTATACTTTCTTGTCACGCACTAATTTCTTTCGATACATTGGTTCAGTTAAAAGCAGTTGGCATTAACTTCATACGATTTTTTCATATTTTTACAGGTGATTGTGGTTGACCCAGAGGCATACACTTACGACGATGAAGTGATCAAGAAAGCAGAAGCCATGGGGAAGCCAGGGCTTGTTGAGATTTATGCTAAAGAAGATAGCTTTATATTCACAGTTGAATCTACTGGTGCAATTAAAGCTTCTCAACTGGTACTCAATGCCATAGAAATTCTGAAACAAAAGCTGGATGCAGTTCGCCTTTCTGAGGATACAGTAGAAGCTGATGATCAGTTTGGTGAACTTGGAGCACATATGCGAGGAGGATGATCTCTTGGTAACAGAACTGATTAATTTTACTCTGATGGGCCATCTGTGAAATTGATTGAATTCGGTAACGAAACCCTGTTTTAAGTAGTCTTGTGGATGCATCTGCTCTCTGCTATGTTCTTAGATGTCTTGTAGACTATTAACTTTATCTTTGCTGAACTTGAAATCTCAAATATTCTATAAACTGGTATTTGGTTTGGAAAAAATATGCCTGCATTTTTCTGTATATTTTCCTTCTTGAAACTACTATCTGCATCTCTGGGTTTCTATTCTTTTTGTTGAAATGGTGTTCTTGTGCATACCTTTTCATATTACCCCATTTCTGTCTGACGGGTGAACTTGTCTGTGTTTTTCCCTTGTACCTACTAGAATTTGATGTGAGATTTGCGCATTACATCCTCTTCCGCAAGCTTGTGCTTATGTTTATCATCCTACTGCACATTATATGAACGTGAATTGGCGGGGGCATGTGTTAGCTGCTAGTCGGAGACAAGAAAGGCCAGTTTGAGATTGACTTGTAGCTTGTTATTATGAGTCTTTTTTATAATTTATAGGTATTGTGGAATAGAAAGACGTTAGTATTTGGTTGAATTCGTGGTTGCCAAATGTTAGTTACCAACTGACAGCGGATACTTATCAACCATTTCCCAGTCTTCTTAAAATTTAGTTGAAATACAATCGTTACAAATGGGCTGAAGTTGGTTTGCACATTTTTAATTTTTTGAAATGAAGTTGGTTTCCGTTTTGGTGTTCTCATTTTTTGTGGTTCTTTTGTCGTGGACGAAGTTGTTTTAAAGAAGGAAGTTGTTCAAAACAGAAAATTTGATTAACAGATTATTTTTTTCTTCATATTTTGATATTCTACCTGAGCAATTGGATGAACATTGGTTCAACGATTTAATTTTGTGCAGAAACTATTGGTCGAAAATAGAAACCAATTAATAATTATGTGAGCTGGATTACCGTGAACTATGATACCAGTACTGTTAGTTGAAATAATTTGTGTGATCCTTGAAATCAAAGCTCCTTAACGATTGTAGACTTTCCATTCATTGTATGATATTATTATGGGTTTATTTATTAAAGCTTTGATGTAGCACACCAAAGCATTTATATTTTATTTGCCATGATTTCTAATCATCTCGGAAGGTACAGACTTTTCTCAATAACTTACTTCACTATCTTTTCTTCTCCTATCCTATGGTTCATATATTATGATTTTTTGTATATGATAAGCTCCATTTATGTACTAGATATTCCACTCCCGGTTTTCAAGTTTATGTAATAAGAAACTGTGGTCCTTCCATCTTAAACTCTGCCTGCAAGTGGAGGCAAAAATCAGAGCTACTTAAGAAGATATGATCCATTATTCTCATCACTTTGTGAAGTCGATTGATAGATAGTCTTTAAAATAAAATAAGGCTATAGACAATCCCAATAAATAATTTAGGGAGGTTACCGTAAGTTATACGAATCTTATGCTGGAAATGTAAGTGAAAGATCTAAAATATACAAGAACTAAAACCATATGACTTACTGAGGAGGCTCTAGTAGGTAACGATAAGTCAAAACACATTTATGTTAAATTATTTGGTTTAGTACAAAGAGATATGCATAAGTGTGAGTATTATCACAATTTTCCGGCTCCTTCAATGATTTTTTCTTCTTCTTGCCTTTGTATGCTATTTCCACCCAAGGCCCTTGACTTACCCAAGAGAAAACAGGCGGTTATCACAAAAGAACTACATGATACATAGTCCATGAGTTTTGTTTTCAAAACTATATGACCTGATTGCTAAATTATCTGATTGTGTGTAAATGGCTGGGTCACACTCTCTCCATCCTGACAAAAGATACCCAAATCTTTGCAATCTACGAAACGAAGTTTCACAGGTTTGGGCCATAGGCTGCTGGCCGAGACCGACCTTCGAAAACATCGAATACTCCTTTTGTCCTTTTCTCTGAGCATGGAAAGGAACTCTTGAGGACTCAAAACAAACCTATTCAAAATGTCATGCCTTAGTATTTAATTGCTTTTACCACATTAAATTGTCGAAACTAAAGGTTGAAGTGCAGTAAGCTTTAAATAGTGGAACAGCTCCAGCTTCATCTCAGTTCATTAATTATGCTTTCTCAAAATATTTATTAGTTGGGCAAGCTGTAATTCATATCATAATGGCATCCTTACATCATTGCAAGGTAGAAACGAAACATAAATGTTAGGCACCATTAACGAAGACTAAGCCGAATTAAACTAGACACATGGGTATGCTTAATGGTCGAAAAAGTAGATCAAGTTCTGATTCAGAATCCCCTTTTTTTTTTCAACCACTTGAGCACTGCCAATTTGGGAGACAATATAATAAGATCAAGATTTAAATTATTTTAATTAAATAAATACAATTATTATATTGAGTATTTGTATATATACAAATTGATGTGACAATTTTACATTTTTATCATATATTTTTTTACATTTTTCTAAAAAATAAAGGAAAAATTATAAAAAATATGTGACAAAAGTATAATTTTATCACATTAGTTTGTATAAGTAAAATTATATTAAAATTTTTATCTCTAATATTATTTTTAATCACAAAACTCCGGTTTACCAACTGTTTTTCTTTAAATAATAATAAGACACCAAAGTTAGAGACCGAATCTATATTTATTGTTACGATGGCCAATATTGACCACAATAGTCGTATCTTGATTTTACCTTGCAGAATTCAAAACCCATCTTCTATTTGGTAACTTTAATGAATATTTTCCATTGTACCAATTCCTGATAAGATAAGAGAATTCACAGGCTTGCTGTGGTTGGCTGTGTAATATATGGTTTCGATTATTGGCATTATATGAGATGTGACCACTTTTGAATGAATAACACATTGGATGCTTAACGGGTTGTATCAACATTTACTCTTTTTGACAGAAGGCAATAACAGACTCAGGACAGTTATGATTCACGAAATGTGCATGAAATGTGAGAGGAAGGCAGGTAAGCAAGTATTGACAGTAGGTTGAGGGCCCTGAATTTCTGATTTTCTTTGGGAGGGCCACGGCCAGAGGAACAGAAGCATGCTGGATTGCTGCATTATTGCTCAGCCCTCAAGGGAGAGAGCCCTCTATCTCTCTCTTTCTGG
The DNA here is from genome assembly GCA_035221805.1 of Trichilia hirta. Lineage (NCBI taxonomy): Eukaryota > Viridiplantae > Streptophyta > Magnoliopsida > Sapindales > Meliaceae > Trichilia > Trichilia hirta. The sequence continues at coordinate 774,698 of JAWDEX010000015.1, read as the reverse complement.
TCCTAATTGGGACCATAGTTTTTCAATATTTGAAACTTCTCTACGGTTTGAAACACATAATTAATACCTTATTTGTTCGGTTCAGTACATTGTAGGATGTGACAATTACTCTCAGCTTAAAATAAAAGTTGGAAAAAAAGAAAAGAAAAGAATCCACGGTGTGAAGCATTTGATGTTTGTTGAAGTAAAAATATCTGTTTTTTATATTTATGTGATAAAATATTTTGTTTATCTTAAGTTGGGGTTTTAATAGATCTGATTATAACCTCTCTCATTAATGATAATTACGACCTTTCTTGAAATTGATATGTTCTGACTTTTACTTTTCTCTAAAGATATCAAATATAAGTGACCTAGTGATAAATAGGTATGCAATGTTCATTTAACATTATGTTAGCTACCTTTTTATTTTATTTTTTTTAATTTTGGTTGCGGGATATTAGGATAAAAAATTAATATGCAATATTTATATCCCAATAATGCCATATGTTTTGGCTTCGTATTTCTAATTAAAGTTGACACAGAGAGAGAGAGAGAGAGAGAGCAGAGCAAATGCTTCCCATGTTAAATGTTGAATGTGGTGGAAACATCATCAAAAGTTGAGATATTTATCATAATAACATTAATTTGGTGTGGGTATTTTTTTTTTTTTTGAAGTCAAGAGGAACATTTGATTGTATGCCCATTGCCAAAGTGCTAAAGAAGGCAGAAACACATAGCCATAAAAGTAAAATTGTATGTTGTAGTTGTGAGTAGTCATATGAATGTCATCACACCATTTTCTGAAAATGAAACAAAACCCAAATACAAGAATAGAGAGAGCCCCCCCACCCCCACCCCCACCCCCCAATTTGGTTCTCTCTTTATACAACTTTACAGCTGTGAGTGCAAGTAAAGAGCAGAAGAAGTTACAGAGTAGTTTTGGTCCAGACTCACGTAATTAAATAATAGAAAAGGACCAGGTCAAAAGAAAGTACTTTTTTTATATGAAGAACCAACCAAGCAAGCGAAGCCTCAGCTATGATCAATATTATTCTACAATTATTGGTGTGGGGACAGACTCAAATTTAAATAAAATGGAAAAAAAAAAAAAAAAAATCATCCTTGATGGTTTTTCCATTTGGTTCTTCGTTGGGAGCAAGCTGTTTCCATTTGAAAAAACAACTTAGATCCCATTCTCTCTCCTATGAATCATCATCATCATCATCATAAGTCGTGACCATTATTTCATGCATCTGTTTTGCTTACCAACTTTGGAGACTAGAGAGAATAAATTAACAAAACTAAATTAATAAAAAGAAAGGCACAAAGACATCTCCCACATTATCAAAGATTTTGTCTCCCAAATTCAAATTAATCCCACTTTTACTTGTTTAGCTTTTATCGGTTGAGTGAATGACATTGCCCATGAGACTACACCCATCACAAAAAACTCTCTCATCTCTTAATTGCTTTGTCTTTATTTGCTTGTAAGAGGGTTTTGAGCAAGTGCACACAAATTACTTGCCATAAATCTTTTAAAATGATACAACGATTTTTTTTTTATGTAGTCAACATCGAGGTAAATGTTGAATCTACGCAATCACTCTATAATAAAATGTATAGGTATTGATTAAGTATTTTTTTTTATGTCTTTTTGAAAATATTTATGAAAATTTGACCATGGACAACATCTTGCAACAATTGATTGACCTCCTCTAAGCCCCTACGATCAAAATTAGAAAATTATAGGATGGTGGGGCGGGTTGAGTAATTCATAATTGAAAGGTGAATTATTTCTCCAATAAAGCTAGCACTAGCATGCACTGTGAAGATTCAATGACTTGTAAAACTCAACATTAGTGTACAACACGTGAAAAAAGCAGGGAGAATACTACATAGCTAAAAAGAGGATAGAAAAGGAAAGAAAACATTAAAAACAGAGGAGCCAATGAATACATTAATTTTTATTTATTCATATCTATATCTATAAATCAAGAATCCACTGAAGAAAATTTAGTGAAAAAAATGTGACCTTAGAAATAAGAATACGTACGTAAACTTTTTACATTGCAATTGCAATGGAGTATCCCCAATCCCACTTTAGGTTAGAAAGATTAAAGAGAAGTTAATCCAATTTAGTTAGTCTAATCCAATCGGGATGCAGAAAGTGGGGAGATTTGATAAATTTATTTGATGTATGAAAGTTAAGCTAAGCTAGTAGAAACATTCCATTTGTTAAAGTGGGGGGAGTAATAAAGCAATTGGAAGAATTCTTTTGGGTGTCGTTTACTGCTGCTCAGAAAAGTGTAAATGGGAATACAAAAGCAGAGTGTTCTACAAACTAAAGTTATGTTAAAAATGTAGAAGATATGCGTGCCATTTAATTCATAAACTCATATATAAGACAAATCAGTTTAATCTTTTTTAATAATCGAGTGACCAGTCCTTTGATGAAAATTAATATTTCAAAAATATATTTTTTTTTTAATTTTAAATTGTACCTTTACAAGTGAATAGAAGTCAATTGCACAAACGATTTTTTGACAATTCAAATGAAGCCATAAGAAGACCTAGATTTACTGGTCATGCCTCCTCCATGTCCGTCAGGTTTAATATGAAATCTGTGCGTAGGGCCAACAAAAAATTGGCACACACCCACCGCCCACAGTTGGACCCTAAAAGTGTTACAAAATTCACACCATGCAATTGTAAGGAGATTTTAGAGATACATATTGGTCATGTATTTATTTTAGTTGAGATTGGGTTCGTTGGGGTGGATTCATTGGTTTTTATATTTTTATTTTACTTTATCATCTTTACACCGCAAAAAAGGGGTACTGAAAGAAGAAGTGGGGTTAGGGTCAAACCTCTCTACTCGGCTCTCTCTTAGCCAATCAAATACTCTCTTATTACTAAACCCCACTGGCCGTCAGATTGTCTGACCCTTCGCATGGAAACAAAAACCATTTCTCTTAATGAATTCTATGTTAATTTAATTACACATTCATTAGCTGGTTTATATTAATTGCATTTTGGATTATTCTAACAATAGAGTTTGCTTGGTCGAAGAGATTTGAAGTTGGAATATAACTCGATTTGATTTCTAACATTTATTATACATTAACCAAAAATGTTTTCGAATACGAATTTTTAAAGAAATATGTCCATATAAAATAAAAGTATGCTCTTAGAAAAATACTTAAAGAAGTAAATTGAAAAGACGGATATAGAAGATGATGATGATGCTGTTCGCTCCTGCGTACATTCTTCACTCCTTTACTTTGTTGTTCTCCATTTCTTTTTCTTTATCTTCTTGTAAATGCCACCAATCTCCACAATTTCTTATGTTTTTCCCAGCCGAAGCAGTGGGCTTCGTTAGGAAATATAATGGAGATATGGATGGCAATTTAACTGGAATACTTACAATAAAAAAAGAGGCGATTAATTAACTTGGACTTCCAACAGTGACCCTACTCAGAACTCTGCTCTTCTTAAAAAGTGGGTCGGATGGTGATGATGACAAGACAGCTGAAGATGATGATGACCACGAATCGTTTGAGTTTTCATCACAGCTAAACACGGCGACATCAATCACGCCACCAGGGCTGCCTGGGACGCATTCAAACTTGCGCTTGCATGGATTCTCATTGGCATTGGATAGCTCCAGAATTAATTTGTAACAGTCATGTACTTTTTCCTGTTACGATGTAGTTAATAATTGATTAATTATTATTCTAAATAATTGTGTATTAATGATAATGATGAACTTAATTAGATCTAAAGAGAACAAACGACAAACTGTAATAATTATATAATTGAGATGCTAACCTTGCTTATTTTAAGCACATCCAAAAGTTGGTTCTTGTAGTCAATGGGATTCAAAGGCTCAACTTGATCTATAACGTGCATCATTGTTGCAGTAGCCAACACAGAAGGAAGATAACTGACAGATCTTGAATCTAACCGCAAAAATAATCCAAAGAAAAAATGTAAATTATTATCTATTCTGTCTTTATTCTTGTTATTATCGAAAGATCGAGATTACCGTCAGATTAATAGAGATAGCAGTTGTATTGATGGAATAGTTCTTACCGGAGACCATAGTGAGAAGAAGACGCTCACATCTGCGGAGAAACTCCCAGTGAAGAGTGGTCTTCAATCCAAGCCTTCTTATGATGTGATCAAGAAATGAAATAGGTGTTACTGGATGCATCTTCCATTGAAGTGTTGAGAGAACCAAAAGCTCCATTCTCTGAATGGCTTTGGCTTCGAATACATACTTGGTTTCCCCCACCTATATAAGCATCAAAACAAAAACAAAGATTTCGAATGTCAATGAAAATCAAGGAAAGAATGCTAAAATGACACGTAATATGAATTTTAAGGTTGTGTTATTCGTACTTGGAGGTCTAGGAGAAGAGGAACTTGGGTTTCTTCAACCTTTGCAGCCAAAGAGAGACAGGTCACAGCCAAAAGCTGGATCATCCATCGCTTATCTTTCTGAAAGCGAAAGCCGCAGATGAATCTATCGAGATAGTTAATGGCAAGTACGGCTGTGAGAGTAGTGAATCCATAATGGGCATTGACCTTGAGAACCCACTCTGCAGCTTCACTACGAGCGACAGGAAGAAAAGAACCTGTATCTGTTCCAACACATCTAGCGTTGAAATGGTTTTGCTGTTGCTGTTCTTTGCAGAAGAGAGACAGAAGCTCTTCATCTTCCCAGAACAAATCCTGTTCCAACAAAAGAAGTGGAAACAAACATGGTTTTTTTCCGTCACAGCTCTCTCCATATCCCTCTCCTTGCAGAACCTCATCATATTCTAATTCTTCTTCCTCACAGTAGAGTTCATCAAGCAAGAATGAAGAAGGGTTTTCTTCTTCATCATGAAGCTGCGGCTGCTGTTGCTGTAAAACTGCCATCTTCTTCAACGAAGAAGAAGGTGTTTGAGTCTAATGCACATTATACAACGAAAAAGCTCATTTTCACACCCATTGGTGTCTTTCTCTGTATTTGTGTTGATGCCCAGAAGTAGAAGCAGAAGCAGAGAGAGATGTAGAGAAAGAAGAGTAGTGAGCTTTGAAACAAGAGAATTGAGAATAGATAAAAAGTTTAGATATTGATTTATCTGTGAGTGAGTTTCACGCCTTGTCCTGCTTTTGTTTTTATATTATTTTTTTGGGTTTTGGAAAATCTTTGTGCTTTCGGTGTGTTCGTTAGCGGGCTGAAAATTGTAAATATTGGCACACACATCAAGCCGGACCCGCATAGTCATGAAAACAACAACAAAATAAAATGAAAATAAATATTATGATATAGAATGGAAAATTATTGGCAAAGCAAATACGTAGGACATAATAGGAAATTTAGATTATAATTATTGTCTATTGGCTTGGCTTGAGTTGGGTTTCAAAGTATTCCTTCTTCTGTTTTTTGTAAAACAAAATATAAAATTTGTTAGAATTTGGATGCTTTATAGTGAAAATGAAAAAATAAAAAATTAAAATTTTAAATTTTAAATTTTGATGTTTTATACTATTAATTTTTAAATTATAAAAATTAAATTATGTAAAGTATTTAATAATACTAATTTTAAAATGATTATAAATTTAAAATTATAGTATCTCAATGTTGAACATTCATAAAATTTTTTATTTTATATTAAAAAATTTTAAAATCATACATTTAATAAATAATAGCAATTGTTGAAGTAACATAAATTTGAATGATTAAAATTACAATGTATTGTAGTTATGGATTAATTCATTAAAAGATTTGATTAATTTTTAGATAATTTTTATACAAAATTTGAACCAAATATTAATTATAGAATTTTGCTAATTTGTGTTATTAAGACAATTGTTAAAATTTTTATATTTGATAAATTATAATTTTTAATAAAATTTTGTTAAACAGTATTTTAAGGCACTAATAAAAGTTATTATATTTAATAAATTATAATTTTTAATTTATAAAAGTATTTATTAATTATTATGTTAAATAATAAATATAAAATTTTTATTCAGTGTTAAATACTGTTTAATAAAATTTTTTAATATAATAAAAATTATTATTTGTTGTTACATTAAATATTAAATATTAAATATTATTACAAATAATAAATATAAAAATTTTAAGTAAGTAATTTTTATAAACCCTTAATACATTAATATTCTTGTTAAACAAAAACATATTGATATTTCACGCTAGTAGTGGCCCCACAAGGATCTCGGAAGAGATCAATGTACAAAAAGACAATCCATGAGAGAGATCAAAACATGCAGAAAATGAGGTATATACATCCAACGTGCACTCGCTTAAAACGAATCGTTTCGCTGTTTAATAATGATATCTAAGTAACGTGTATTCCACCGTCTTTGATGAAAGTGTTTTAATAAACCGCATAAGAAGCTGACTATTTTGTTTTTCAGGTATTTGTTTACTTGGATTGAAAAAGTCAAAGAAATGATGCCATTTTGTCTGCGGCAATCACAGACATCGTCATTATAAGCCGTAGTCGTACGCTGTCCCCCTTTTACGGGATAAAATTTTCAACTGAAGCAAAAAAATTTACCATACACGGATTAATCCATACTAAAGCTATTTTTTTGCAAGTTGAAAATAATAATGCTATTTTATTTGGGTAGATTGGTCGTACGGTGTTGTGTTAATAAATTAGTAATATTTGTTTATATTTAATTAAATTTAATTTATTTATTAATTATTATAATAAAAAGTTTTAATTTAAATATAATTATTTATTAATTATAATTATATCACTTAATTAATAAATAAGTCACATAATACGATATAATTATTAATTTATTAATAAATAATTAAAATATTTATTTATTTAATTAATTAACATAAAATTTTATTTATTTATTTAAATATAAATTAAATAATAAAACATAAATAATTAAAATAATAATAATTATTATTATTAGTCGTTTAATTAATTATATAATAAATAAATAAATAAAATAAAATAATAAATTAAAAATAAATTTAATATAATTATAATTATTTAATATGATTACTATTTTATTACTATTTGTGTTAATTTTTTTAAATTGAAATTTATTTAATTTTATTAAATTTATTACGAATAATTATATCTTGATTTAAATTATTATTTTTATTCTCATTTATCAATAAAATTTAATTTAAAAAATAAAAAATTGGCTAACTATTTATAAGGATAAAAATTATCGATATTAATTTAAATTTAAATTTTAAATTAATTTAAATATATTATTTTAAATTTACTTTAATTCACAAGTCAATTAAAAACTTAGATCAATTCGAAATAAATCTACTTAAAAAAGTGCCTACTTTCTATTTGAATCTAAATTTCAAATTGATCTAAATTTATTAATTTAAATTTAGTTCAATTCAAAAAACAACATAAAGATTTATACTAAGATTTGCCCGCCCTTAACCATCCATGCTAATTGCAAAGATTTATGAAAAGTAATTATACTTATAAGAAGAGAAATCAACTATCTATCAATTAATTTGTTAGTCAAAACATTGACGACAACAAGAGCAGATGTTGATCTGGACTACTGAAAGAAACTGGCCAGGAGGATGAAAACAATGGCATGGAATAAATGTCAAGCGTCAAGATCTACCGCCATCTCTATCGATCATATTGCTTTTCTTTTCTTTTTCTTTCTTTCTTTCTTTCTTTTTTTTTTTTTTTTTTATATTTATCATAAGAAATTAATAACCCTATTCTATTGACCAGTATCAATGCTACTCAACCAATATTATTTGTTGTTTACAGTGCTTCTGGTTGAATATGATTCATGATCAAGTATGAATATCACGACCAGAATTAAATTAGGTAGCTTTTGAAATAAGTGCTTGGTCTTGGGCTGGTAATTAATCCAACCTAACTTCAAAGTTCAACCATCCTACAATCAATCTAAACCCTAGTTAGTTGTTTCTATTATGATATGATTGCGAGAATATATATCGTTTGGTAAGATTAATGTGCACATGATCATCATCATTCATTCATTTTAATCCACTTTGTAAATCAATGTCTTATGGCTTGTTGGTAATGCTTGTCAATGTCTTCTTCAACTAACCGACTTTAGTTTATAAATTGTGCTTTATTCAGAAGCACACTTTGAGTGAGAGGATATATACATATAATTATCATCAGGTGGGAACGTTTCGAAGCTTTTAAAATATGAAATTAAAGAAAACTTACGTAAATTACTTTAGGAAAACGGTGATTCATGCAGAAGGCATGAAACTTCTGTGACTTTTTCTCAAATCAGATTTATTAAAATTTACATACATCCTCAAGAGAAAAAGACATTCTCTCTATATATGAATTTTACTCTCTCGTGCCATATAATGTAAGCCCTCACTATAACAAGAACAATCGCTTTTCATTTTTCACCTCTTCATCATCAATAATTTTCATTTATATCCTCACATGGGGTTTTGACCTGATTAAAGAAAAAGGAATTACCCATCATTCATATTTCACAGCCGAGCTTGACTTGACATTTTTGACTTAATAGATCCACAAAGCACAGCCTCAACCTCAACCACTCTTATGCAAAAAGAAGAATGGAGTGGTGGAAGGTGGAGAAAGTATTCAATCGATTATGGATCCCACATAATCAAAGGAACAAAAATTGATTGCCATGCACAAACCCAACTAGAAATTTGAGTACAACCCATGTATGATTTTGAAAATTATCATGATGGAAAATAATAAAAGATTTAGTTCGATATTTAGATAGAGACTTTAATTTGATTTGATAATCAGTGAAATGGGAAGTACTGATAAATTGGTAACTAGTTACCGTATATGGTTAAGAAGGATAATAATAGGTATTAATTATGTTTTCAGGTTTAAATCAACTGCTTTCTACTCATATAGGTTACTGAAAAGAGAAATGTACAGCTCTAATTAATGATATAAAGATTACATCATAATAAAGCCTTGAAAAAGTAACTGAACGAAAATCCAATCAACTAACTAAATAGTTTTTTTTTTTTTTTATCAAATTTCTTTGTATTGTTAAAATTTGCTTAAGAAGACAATAAAACCCATCAAAGAATTCAATCAATTTACAAAAATTTATTTATACATGAACAAATCTACATATGCATGAAAAAGAACTAATTTATGATATATCCATAACAATCCTCCAAATTTTGGTAAATACGAGAGTATGACATTGTATCTAATGCATGAACATCTTTGATTTCTGATTCTCCATTTCATTTTTGGTCTCTTGGAAAGTTCAGAATTAAAGGTTTCGGACTTCCATTGAATATGCAAGACTCTTCAGCTTCAGTAATAAGGAGGCAGATGATAACCTGTTCAATTAAACATGATCAGAGCGAGAAGAATGAGAATTATGCAAAATGGTTATTTGGTTCTGATTTTCAGAAACACATGCTTTTTGTTTCCAGAAAACACAATCAGTCAAAAATGAGTTTGGTTAGGTGCTATTTGCTTTATAAACTTGTTTTTGAATACTAAAAGCAAGAAGAATATTATGAAGGAAAGTTAATTACCACCACATGAATGCTGCTCATATCCATGCGGAGGATAAGCTACAAGTTGTGGATACCCTGATGGTGGTGGATAAACACCATAACCCGTTGGAGGATTGGGTGGCGATGGAGCTGGATATGCTGTCGGTGAACCATATCCGTGAACCAGTGCCCTGTATCTGTATGCTGGCGGAGCCATTCCCACATTCTTCCAAACATGAAAAAACACGTTGTTCAGCTTCCATCGAAAAGAATCAAAAATTACTGCAGGGCAGGAGCTTACACTGGCATAACGCATGATGATTCTCACTTCCCCTGCATGTCTGCAATGAAGAAAAAAATGATCATTGTAGAATCAATCTCATAAAATAACAAACTCACATTCAGTGTTTCTGATAAGGATTTGACTTAGGGCTGCAAATGAGGAAAAACGCATTGCTTTTTCCACAAGCATACAGATTTTGTATAATGGATCAACCAACTATACTCTTGACTTTTTAAGTTTCTTGACCAAAGTGGAATCCTAATTCATTTGAGACACTTAAAATAAAATTATAAACATATTCTGATCCCTCAAAGAGACAATATCATGTTACAGTTCTATTTACCTTCCTGATCGAGTCCAAAGTAGCCATGGGGTATCGTCAGAACCTTGGGTAATAACCCTACTCAATTGAACCCTGTATAAAAAACACAGATTTACCTCAAAAAAGGTAAAAGGATCTTCCGAAAATATATAACAAGTTACCACAATTTACATTAAAAATCCAAAAGTATATTCGGAAAATATATAACAAGTTCAAAGGTGCAAAGATTAATTACTTTCCACTACCAATGAAATCGTCCGCAGAAAAGGTATTAATGTTCCACACATCAACATTCATTTCGCTAAGTTCTTGAATCATAGGAAACACAAACTTTTCTTGAAATGTTGGGCGTTTGCCACCATCTAATCAAAGCAAATAAATTAAGTCTAGATTTTCAAACTTATATAGCAACAAACAAAAAACAAGCATCTTAAATTTCATTACCCGAGCAGGTTCTCGTGCGATATCTGGTATTCCCATACTCTATGCAAACGAATGGATCTTGTCTCGTGAGCCATTCCGTGTCTCTCAATCCAGTACACCCAACAACTTCATCAAAATAAATAAATAAAATAGGCATGTTTATTTAGGCAATCCCAGAGCATAATGCAAAGTAAAAAAAGTGATGGGTAGTTGTGAATTTGTGATGTTATACCAGTGACCTCGAGAGGTTGCCCTTGAATATTAGCCATCGCCGTCGGTGGATGAAATGCCCTTTATGGTAAGAGAATTGATAATAAGCATTAGCTCCTGTATTAAATAGCAAATTCACTTTTTAATAAAGAAAATTCTTAAAACAGGGAATAAGGAGCGCCAACCAACAGCTGATTCTAATTCAAGGGTGGGTGTTTTGTTTTCTCTTACAAGATAGACCACCAAATTTCCTTGGATGGTCAACCCATTTTTCGGATTTCGAATTGTGCTCCGTTTCGGGTAACTTCCGGGATTTTATTATTTGTACTTCCGTCTTCCTGTATTGGGCTAGTCTTGGTTTTGCTTTTGTACTGTTCCTCCGGAGGATGAAAAGTAATGGATAAATAATTCATAGAAATCTAGGTAAAAGTTTAAACAATGTAAGATGGGTACTGGCGAAGATATTCGGAGTAATTAATAAAAGGTGGCAATATGCCAATATTTATAAATCTAAACATGTATTTGTAGTTTCTATTTTCCATTATAACTAACAGAACAAATTGCACAAATTCCAGCAACATTTGAGTGAGTAAAACAATTATTGTTAGCCTCTAGCCACCTTTTGATTTACAGAATCACAATAGGCTAGAAACAGACTTAATGTTACAAACGAACGAATAAATTCAACACCATCATCATCCGTCATTTCACGGTCCTTTTTATACGTTGTAACAGTCTGATCATCTAACTCAAAACCACATATGTTTCTGCCGTAGCTTACTCACTTGCATAATCATCTTCATCACCGAATGAGAAAACAGAAGCATCGGCAGCCATTGCCTTGAATTCACTTTCAGTGTTGGAAACTTCAAGACCCAAGGAAGCTCCCGTAACCACATCCTTCTTTGTCTCAGTGGCAGCATGTGTTGGTTCAGAGCCTGAATTTCCCAAAGAAACTTTTTCTGTTGCATGCGTTATGTTTGCAACTTGTTCAGGTTTGGTATTTGCTTCAGAACTGGAGGAAGTTGAAGTAGTTCCCCCTGCTGCAGAGGCAGCTAGAGCTTTCTTGCTTTTTGAACCAGCTTCCTCGGCCTCACTGTCTGAGAACACATCATCTTTCTCGGGATTTCCTGAGTCCTTATTTTCATTTGATGCAGCTACACCCTGGCCAACTGAGGCAGGAACAGAACCTGAGGTTTCATCTGGCTTATTGGTGACAGTCTCAGAATTGACAGCAGCCGGAACAGGGCCATTATAATCCACTAATATGACCTCAACCTGGAATCCTGGAGAAGGCAGTTTCCTCTGCACACAATGTACAGCACACATGTTCAAGGAAGTTAAATGCATACAAAAAGAGCAGAGACGGCACGAAGATCAGTAATAACAACAAAAAGAACAGACCCTGTATATATAAAAGCTAACATTCGAGAGGCCAGCAGAGGTATAATTAGGACAACTATAGCTCAACGGCTCATCGGTGCTGACGCTATCATATAATGTTGACATGTTTCACATTTACCTTGTCAAACCCATCGAGATCATTAGTCATTAGGATTTTTCTGTTCTCCATCATGGTTGTGTTTAACCAGCTAGAAAAACAAAATAAAAAAAATAAGTCACAGATTTAACTTCACTTTGTCAAGGTTTACGAGAAGATTTATTCAATCACATGAAGGTACAGTACAAACCAGAAGAAATCTCCTTGACGGTCATGAAAATGGATTTTGAAGTCGCCAGATAACTCTGCCAAACCAGGCTCTCCCGGCAGGGCAAAGACCATTACTCCTTTCTTTGGAGCACTAAACCAGAAGTCTTCCGGCTGTGGAAAGATACATGTAGGAATCAAGATGCTCAGAAGGATGCTCCAAGCATATTAACATGAATATGTAAATAATCAATCAAAATGTCTTAACTAATTGCAACTAAAGGCACACCAACCTACCGACAAATCCTTGGTTCGAGGATGCCTTTTTGAGGAGAAGAGAAAACCTGCATATTAAAGAGCATTAAAGAAAATATCAATTATTAGAATTACATTAATCAAAAAAGAATTCCAAAATAATAACCTTTGGGCTTCATCATTCCAGTCCAATAATTGCTTTTAAAATATAAGTCCAGTGAGATCATAAAAAATATAATAGTCACAGGCCAAGACTAATAGTAAAATACCAATAGGTTTCTACTTTATGGTGTCTTAACTTCTACTTGTAATAGAAACAGTACTTTAACTAATCAAGATCGCATAAACATGGATACGACCAGCTAATCTCCAGATGTATAATAGCTATCAAGATCCATGAATGCCATCAAACTCCTCCTCAAGTGGTCTGACCGTTGTTAGTTAACAAGGTAAAAATGGAATGTTGAAAGATAATAACTGGTACAAATCATATACACGTGCAATTGCTGTCAAGTTTAGCAAAAATGACAAGAAAGGATGAGGAAATTACAGTCATGACAATCTGAACAAGACAAAAGTGGTTGCAGAAAAAACACTCAGTTAATTGCACTGATCACTATCTGACAAAAGATTGAGCAATTGCAGATGAATTAATTAGACACAGCAAATTTAATATAACACACCATTATGATCCGAGACTGTTATGTGGGGCCTGATCCAGTACGGACACCTGTGAAGTCGAAACCCCCTTAACATGCACCTGCACAACATGGGATGACAGTTTTCATTAAACAAAAGCCAAAGATGTAAGGTTTGAGAAGTCAAATTAAAGCGAGG
>JAWDEX010000015.1:712374-744996 GCA_035221805.1 Trichilia hirta | reverse complement strand
GGGGGGGGGGGGGGGGGGGGGTTGGGTCGGGGGAGGAATTCCTTGTTAAGAAAATCTTAAAATATTTATTAACTGAAAACCAAAAATCTGGTATTACAATGACATAAATGTTGAAAACTAAAGAATGAATTCCGTCACAGCTTCTCACAATTTCATTAGTTACATTGCATTGTTCTAAACATAAACAAGGAGGAACATGGAATATTTCTAGGCAAAGAGTAAAAGGGGGCGATCATAAGCCATCATTGACAAATTATTGAAACCAATTTAGAACTCTTAAATAATCTGTTGACAAAAAAGATTGATGAGAAAGCAAATGAAGAAGGGACATATCTAAGATAATAAAAACTGCAAAAAGACCACAAATGACAATCATGCAACTTAAAGTCCTCCAGAGTCTAAACATCAATCCCATCAACTCATGTAGGTATATAAAACGGAAACCAAAACGATTTGGAGGCACTGAATAGAAATGAATGCCTCATATATTCCTTGTTTCCTTCACCATTGCATTCTCGTTTTAACAAACCAAAAATCAGTCATATATCAGAAAAAGGGTGACAATCCACATAAAAGACTCACCAATCTAGTCCAGATCTTCAGAAAAATGAAGCCCAATGCCCAATCCTGATACAGTAGAAAAACGGGGCTTTCATCCACAGGCACTCGCATAGGCACAATAACCAGGAGCTCGAAAAGCAACCCAATTAACACTGGAATGACAAAAATCTGGAACATAACAGCAAAGGGAGTGAAGGGTTAGAAGTTCAGCCACGTATGAAAATCAATAAAGAGAAGCAATGAGAAAATCTTGACTTGGAAGATTATGATGACCAGAATAACCCTTACCCATACTGCCAGTAATGCAGAGCTCTTAATAACAATGCCACACCATTTCCAAACTTGGCTTAACAAAACAGCTGCCCTCTTTGTTCTAACATGCTCAATGGAATACCTGACTCCAGCTAGAGCTGTCCAAATAATATAGCTTCCAATGATGAAAGCATATAGATCTATGAAATGGGGAAAGGAAAAATATATTAGCATTTTCATTAAAAAGTATGAAGCATGGAAAGCAAAAATAAAGCCAATCAACAATGTTACCATTGCACTTGATGCCATGGGCAATTGGGAGGAGGGGCATAGCATTGAAAAGTGTACGTCCAAGTGAAATTGGCACAACTACCAACCCAGAGTTAATGACAAGCAGAGTCATCCATGCAATCACTAGCAAGAGGACGATGCGAAGAACAAAGCCATACCTTCTAAAATATAGAAATAGATGACATTAGTAAGCAGAATTGTTGAAATCAACAAAAGGACAAGAATGCAATCCTACGTACATACAATTCAGAACCATTCCACATTAATGATGGATAGGAAAAATGCCTAGCCACCTTTGAATCAATGCTTCTGACTTGCAAACTTCAAAAATTGACATCTAAAGTGAAATAGATCGAGGAAAACATCAGGGGATCTAAAGAAAAGCTTCATCTGTCTATATATATGATGTAAAAATTAAGAAGTTAGAATATTTTATGCTTTCAAACCATTCATATGCAACATCAAACATTGTCTGCGTGTAAACCAGCAACACGTTAAGATAAAAGTGTAGAATAAATCAAGTTATTCATCACAAAGATGTTTCGACACAAGGAATGAATCTTTTGACTTGAGAATGTGCAACCTTAGTTCAAGGGTGCACACACACAAAAAAAACAAAACAAAAGAAAACTTTACAAACAAAATTCCAACGCCAGGGAGAAATTTAGTAAGACATTCACATAATAAAACAATAACCACTGTTGCCTGCAACTTACTCTGAGTCAGATTGATCATCACCATCATATTCTTCGTAAGCATTAGAGTTTCGTGATGCCACAGTCCCTCCATTTAAATCATTGACGACTTCAACCAGGGCTTGATCAGGTATTAATGGCATTACCTGTATTCCTTGCCTAATCTCAATGTTTCTATCATGCCTTATCTCAATATTTCCATTTTCCTGGCCACCATTGTCCTCAGGTCTAGGAAGCAAAAATTCTGTAAGGCCGAGCGCCCAGCCAACAGCTGTGATCCAATAGTGAAGCAGCGACTTGACTGTTGTGCGCAGATTAAAATGCTCAATGGCAAATGGAACGCAGATTTGAAAGAGAAGCATGTCAGCTGGTATTTCAGTAAATGGGTCAGACAACCTGCAATAAACAGTTGTGCCTTTAACATAAAAAGATAATATATCAACAAGGAAAGAAACTGCAGCAAGAAACAGATGATGCCACTAAATCAGCAAGTGTCTGCTTACGATATGTCAAGAGGAAAAATAGAAGGAGCCACACGCATAGCAAGTTTGACTGGCAAAAATACCAGCATCACAATCAAACTTCCATAAACTGCAACAGACAACAGAACTCTGCGAGCATGCTTGTGTACAGGATCATCAATTAGATCGCGGAATGGATTGTAGTTGGGATCAGCGGGATCTCGAAGAAAGTACAGAACTCCTTTACGAAGAACCTGCCCACCACAGAAGAAACGGTCTTAACAGTGACACTCAGACTACTATTCCAGAACTACAAAAAGATGGCAAGGACCAATACCCCTCGAAGAAGGCTGACAAAGATGCTTATCTGTAACATGTACACAATTCCTACAACCCAATGAACCAATGAGCTTGCCAAAGGAGAGACTGAAAAGAACTGAACTCTTTGCGACATTGACTTCCCAAACATCCTTATAGTGCAGACATCCAACCACCAACCACACATCAAAGGAAACACCCCAAGTTCAATGACTAATAGAAAAGCGACCTTAATCATAGTCATCAAATGCCTCATAGCAGCCAAGAACTGCCTAAAGAGGGATGGAATTGTCTCTGCTATAGAAGCAATACCATAAAACCTCCCCGTAGTTATAGGCTCACCCTTGGTATACCGAATCAATGCTACAATGCCAAGGTAGAAGAAAACAAGAGAAAATATAAACATGTATCCTATGGCAAGTGTTGTAACATCAGAAAGCCGTAATGCTCCAGCAGTTGCCTCCTTCAAAAGATCTTCTGAAACTTGCGCACTTGTAATTTTAGCCGATTCACTTATTCCACTGGCATTCTGTTTCAACACATCAGCAACTTGGCTGAAAAGACCATTTTCTTGTCCATCGGATGTCAGATTAGTCACAGCACTTAATGCATTCTTCAATGTGATATTTGCCAAAGTAAGGGCAGTATCTGTAAGAGGCATGACCGATGACAACACTGGCCCACTAGCAGAGGAGAAAATCCATGATACATAATAAACGATTATACGACCTAATGAGAAAGGTAGAAAGATCACAACGCCAAGGAATATCATATTGCTAGCGAGAACCTGCAAAGGAGTAAATCATATGTCATTTGATGAAAATTTTCCGTGCAGGTAGAGACAAAAAAGGCTAAATATAGAGTTCGCTTTCTTTATCCAAAGAAACACCAAATAAATCTGGAAACTATGATCCTTAGCATCTTACATGGTAAGTACACAGAAAAAATAATTAATATAAAGTACGAGAGGCAAAGCATACAAATTAAAAAGAACAAACAGAATTAGATGATGGAATTTTATTAAATCAAATTAAAAATGAAGTGGCCTTGTACTTAAGCTTGCTAAGCCAATGGAGTCTGATACTCAAATCCTACAGTTGGATTAAACATTACTATTAAATTAGCCAGATGATAATTAAACCTTTTAGTTTCACCTAAATGTCAATTAATTCCCTCCTTTCCAAGTTTTTACAACTTTCACCTCCTACTGTTACATCTTGGCATTAACTTTGATAGTCCATCAAGCAAATATCGGTTGGTCAACAGCGGTCAATTTCAAAACTTAACACCAAAAATTGACGGCAAGGGAAGACAGAATTACTTATCTACAATTGTAACAAGAAAAGGAAGAAGAATAATTAATAAACTTACAGTAAATGCATTTTCAACCAAATGAAACACAGGACCCTGCATGCCAACAAGCTCGTCAAAGGGTACATCCTCAGCCCCATCAGCATCATCCAAACCATCAAACATCTGTTCAACATGAGCCTCAAGACGAGCAGCCTGCATCTCCCACCGTGCAGCAACATTTTCTGCATTCCTTCTAATCATTTGTCCTGCTCCAGCAATACCTTGTGCTCCAGCATCTTCTCCATTTCCTTCACCAATAAAATTCCTATTAGCTTGCCCAGGTGGTCGCCTAGCAGCACGAGCAACATTCCGATCCCCTTCATCCTCTCTTTCAGCATCTTGTCCTCCAAGCTCTCGTAAATGCCTGAAGTAATCTCTCAAAGATGTGGCCCCGAGAAATATAAACACAATGCTAGCAGAAAGTAAGAAACCATGTAGACAATCAGTGAGAATAACTGTAGTGGAGATATGACTTAAAAATAATCTTTGAGCTTCCCCAAAACTCCTCACAAAAGCCAATCGCCATATCCAAAACGTGATAAAAGGTATGATTAGGAGCCAAACTGAAAGGACAAAACTAAGACGTAGAAAGAATTGCAAGACATGGCAAGCTTTCATTGCCATCCCAACTACAAACTCCTGAAAAGGAAGCCTTGCTGGCGCATTATCAGCATAAACAGGGGAGAAGGAAAATGCATGCTTACAAACCTACAAACAGCAACAAGTACATTCAGTTAGAGAAATAATAAGTAGAATGCATCATAAAACTAGTCAAGAAGATATGAATCCAATGACAGACATTTTCCGGTACCTGTAGGATTCAAACCAAATATGCCAAAATTAATTAACACAATTAGCATGAAATGCGAATAAAAAAAATCAACCTATCTAAAACCAAAGCAACAAAGTCCTCATCCTTGTTGCTGTATTTGGTTTCATGCAAACATTTACAGTCCTTCATCACAGGCCCCCCACTGAATATTCCTGCTAATTATTTTGAAATTTTCTTTTTGATCACAAGATTTATCAAGTCATGTAATTTATGGGTCTATATAGTACTATTCATCCCTAAATCATGATCTTAAAATTCTCAACAAAATCATCTAATCATGTACATGACATTTCCAGAGCCAAGGTAGGAATCAAATTAAATCTTATACTTTTGTATTGAAACCAGGAAACGTGTAGAATTTGCTCCAGCATATCCTGCAAATTGTAACTCCATCCAAGCAAAAAAACTACAAAGAAACTTCTTCAACTCTCTGTCAATAATTTCCATTTTCTCATTATACCCAACCAAATAGAGCCGATTAACTATTTTCGGGGATTAATCTTAAAACTCAATAAATAATATAAAGAACAACGTCAATCCACAAAGCCACCCACTATACGTAATTGAAATAACCTTATTCTTCCTCTTCCATAGGTTATATTGACGCATAGAAATTGCAAGAATCTATTTTGCACTGAAAATCCACTTTCCAAGAAAATCATACGATTCAAATATCATAAATCCATATAACATGAAAATTTTCTCCTTCCATCCTCCTTTGCTAGTCAAATAAAAAAAAATATTAATCTTCCAACATTTCCATCAAAGTCAACAAATTAAATTCATCAAATACAACAACGAGAAAACGAAAGAAGTGTATACCTCGCATTGGCGAGCGTTGCTGTGATTTAGCCACTGAAGGAGGCAATCCTGGTGCACGAACTTGATGCTTCCGCTACAGGCACATGGATACCGTAGCGGATTCTCAGAATCTCCAGGATTTCGACAGATCCGGCACACGTCCTCTTCGTCCTCCTCCTCCTCATCAAACCTAGACGAACGCTTCTCTCTATCCTCCGGCGCCGCTCTCCTCGTTGACTCCGAGGAAGACGATGACGACGTTGATGGCTCGTGAGACTCGGCGGACGAGGAGGCGGATGCAGTGGCTCCGCCGAGTGACGATGTGAAGACGTCCATAGCAAACGCGTGCGCTCTGACTCGACTAACTGGGATTGAGTTTTTTTTGACGATTTATCGTATGAATGAACTGAGGTCTTCCAAATTGGATTGTATACACTTTGGAGATGAAATTGGAGATTGTTGGGTTTGGGTGGGACTTTTGAGGTCTGTGTCCCGAATTGCCCCTGGATTCGGAGTTTTATTACCAATTTGTCGGTTACGACTGGAGATCGACGTGGAGGCAAACTTTGGCTTTCGGCCTTGATTATTTTACAGACATGGATAGCTACACGATAGGAACAACTGAAACGCAGGCATCAAACCGGCAAGCTGTAGGCTAAAATTTTTTTTTTGTTATTAATTTTTTTTCAAGTATTTAAAAATTTTTAAAAATCTAAAAACTCTCATTAAAATATATAATATGATTTTTCTTTTGTTTTTTATATGCAAGATTTTGGCAATCACTCCAAAAAATTTTTTTAATGCAGCGAATTTAGTATTTATAAAAATTTTTACACATGAAAGCATCGAATAATAGAAACCTGATTATATGATATATAATAGTTATGATCAGAAAACAAACGATCACATCATTCCTTTGTATCGTACTAGAGAAACGTAATAAAAATTCGCAATCCGTAGAATATTGTGTTTCATATGTTAAATATAACGAGATATTTTGATAATCTTAAAAAATATACCTAATTTCATCAATCAGTTCTTTCGTTTTTAATTACTAAGATTGAATAGCTTTCATAATTTAGTGACAGACATGAGAATCAAACCTAACTAATTTAAGTCAGATCATCCAAAAAAAGATATAGGTAGAGTTAGAAAAATTCTCAACACTCTTTGTATTAAGAAATAATAGGGATGTGATTAATAATTTTTTTTTTCATATAAATGTTAGGTGCTAATAAAAGTACTAGTTTTACCTCTTAAAAACATATAGTGTGTTAAAATATTATTATTCAATAAATAAATGTTATATTTATTTAAATGAAAGGAAAATTTAAATATTAATAAAAAGTACATTAATTTAAACAATTTATGATATAATTAGTTGTAAAAAAATAAAAATACATTTTAACGTCTCTATGCATGTATCATTGAATTTGTGCTCTTAATAAAAAAATTATTGCGAAATTTGGGCTATGAAATCCAACGTTGACTGAAGGGAGTTGTCGGGATTGTAGTTGTGGGCTTGTGTGCAAGCCTTTTAGATTTGGGCTTGGTCTATTTATCATATCACTGCAACCTTCCATTAAGATTACCCACAACAAGAAAATTAGAGAAAATTTTCGTAGTAGTATTTTCCTAATCATGAGATGTTATAGTCTATAATATCTTGCTTAATTGTCCACTTCAAAAGACCTTTTCTCTCCCAAAAAAAAAAAAGAAAAAGAAAAAAGAAAGTAAAGAAGTGTACGGTAAAATTGACTGCACCATAGTATAACCGTTACCGCAAATCTCATAACTCTAAAACAAGTCATTATTTTCTATTTTAATTCCTCAACCATTTCATGCGCGTGACGAGCGCCACCTGTACTGTTAACGTACAAATTGATGGAAAGGAAATGGTTGAAAAGTCAAAATACAATTTTTAACTTCAATTATTGTATTAGCAATGTAATTACTAATTAGTATCACTAATTAAGAATTAGGAGACCAATTTTGTATCTTAATTTATGTGTACAGTTAGTTATAAAAATACGACATCATTTATAAATTTATCCAACAAGACGTGAGCATTCCTACAATCTAACACTACCGAAGATTAAAGTATTGATTAAAATTATGCTTACTGTCCTTATGCTTAATCAATGCAAATCCCAACCCATTAATGTTTAACACGAGGACACATGAAAAGAAACATCATATGTTTAAATTTTAAAAGATATAGAATCTAAAGAACATCGTCTTCTCAACATTACATGATCAATGAAAAGCAACACTCATTGTAATTGATCCAACCGTCACTAGCTTGGCTCTACATTTAATCAATACTATGCAAGTCTAATCACCGTCCGAGTCTTTACTATGCAAGTCTATTTTATCCACTTTCCTCTTATGATTTTTATCTGCCTTTATGGTCCAACCGGATAACACTGTAAATTAATGTTGGTCAAGCAATTCTCCAATGTACAATTTCCTTCTTACTTTTGCTGTTTGGGCCTTTTGGGTTGTTGATTCAATTATGTTGTTTCTCTCTCTCTTTTGAAGAATTCTTAGCAGCAATAAATATGCTGTCGGTGAAATAGTAATAGCATCCAATGTAGATAGCCTGTCTTTGCACTACTTTGCATGATTTTCGTAGGCTCTTCCTTTTCTTTTGCTTGCTTTCACCTTTATTTCCACATTCCAGTCATATCTTTCACTGCAGTTTTCAACCAACGTCTTCAAACAAAAGGTTGTCTCTTTCTCTCTGCTTCGGCAAAAATGCTTGAGGATCAATGGATTGTTAGGAAATCCATGCTACCCTAGTGCAGTGCAGGTCAGAACTGTAAACATTTTTGTTCTTTTCTTGGTGGGATTTTTCTATAATGTCACAAAAGCTTCGATTTCTTCTTATCTGCATCCTGTTGTGGAATATATGATACTATAATTGTGAATATTAGTTCCAAGTTATGATGAGTGAACTATTCGGGGATTAGTTTAATGTAGCTGTAGACAATTGTTGTCTTAAGTGTCACGAGACCACCATAATTTTCGTGTAATTTAAAGTAGAACTGTCTTTACTTGTCTAGCATAAACTGTTAGACCACTCAGTGTTTGTTGTAATCTTATTGTTACTCTCCCCTCAGTGATTGGCTAAAATCGTATGTAAAATTATCGTTTACCCGATGGAGTTATGTTTTTGCGACTGTAAGATCATTGATGTGGAAAGAGTTCGATTTGTTCATGGATAAGTACACAAGTGCTACTTCGATCATTTGGAATCACTTCTATCTACGCTTTTGAAGCTAAACTTCGGCTAATTATGGCTTGTAACACCAACATGACGGTTCTTCTCTCAGCCGCCTCCTGAGTTCTGACATCTATCTTATGTTCTCCTGTATCATGCTTCTAATATAGAAATTTGGGATGAGGATCTAATATGGCAGGAAACGAGGAATTCACCACTTCTGAGAAAGTAATAGTTGTTTTACCAAATACAGTAATAAGCCAATTCGGTGAACAAACCACTCTTTTAAGCAAATACTAAATTGCCAAGCACAGGCAGTTTAGCAGTATGCTGCAACCATTCATTAGATGACAGGATTTACTCTTTTAGGGTAATGCCATCAAAGTGAGGGATGTGTCCTGTGTCATTCATTCTTTGGTAAACTGATTTAAGGTATAATATGTATTGGTATGTAACGATTATGCTTTTTGTGTTTTTGTGGTTACATAATTAGCCCTTTAACCATTGTTATTAGAGCCCATCATGATGCTTTTGTTTTGTCAAGTGTGTTCGAGGAAATTCCAGTTATCTGCATTTGCTTGCTTCTTGGTTTTATGTTGTCAAGTCGTTTTTATTTTTTCATTTAGAAGCAAGTGAATGAACATTCATTCTGCCTTAGAATGCATGCAAAGGCAGCTTTGGATTTTATTTGAACTGCTGGGGCACTACTATATACTGATGTTGCGGAATTTGATGAATTAATTGCAATAGCATGGCAGTATTCCTTTGATCATAAATTCTTATATGCCACATAACCACATTGGCATTAACGAAATAATTGAATTTAAGGACTGAGTTTATAGGATATGAACTATCAGCAACCAAGTTTGCACATTTGCTTTACTTTCCTATGTTAGAACGAAATCTCCGTGCCTGATGAGAATGGTTCTCATTTATAGTTTTTTTATTAAACAGCTGCCTTAAATGACGAAGTAAAACTGTAATTTCCCATTTTTACTCTTTTTACCGAAACTCAAATCATGGACCAAAAAGCATGGCTTTGGAGGAAAAAATCTTCAGAAAAGACAATTGTTGCAACTGACAAAGTTGACGTCACTTTGAAGCAAATTGATGAACAGGTAATGGAATCTTCTGTAGTTTATCTAACTCATTTTCTGTATATGAAACTTCTCCTTTCCTCTTTAAATTTTTGTTTCTTGTATTTGGGGATTACCTCTTGAAAAAATGTTTTGAAGTTCCATGGTAATCTTTATAGATCTTAATCTTTGTTTCTCTTTTCTTTTCCATTTTTCCTGTTTTTGTGAAAGAAACTTGCACATTCATGTGGCCGCAACATGAACTGAACCTTTTAGACGAGAGAGATTGTAATTCTGGCTAATAACTTTCTGTTATTTCTTTACATCAGGTAGAGACATTTCAGACTGGGAGACCAGAGAGATTTATGAAAAATCTTAATGAGAAATTAGCTTCTGTCCTCTTGGATTGCCATCTGAAAGATGAAATTGTGAGAAAACAAGCAAAACTGCCACAAGAATCCAATGCAGGTGATTTATTTATTTGATCGCCTTGTTTCTCTCTTTCTCAATTTCCTTTACTAGGCTATAGTATCTGCAGATCAAATCTGATGATTTTTCTTTTTTGACTTTTCACATTTTCCTGTCGGCTGAATTCAATAAATAAATTTTCTTTAAGGCCAAGAAAAGCCAGAAGCAGAAGCATCATTGGTGAAGACAGAACTTGACGAAGATTTGAATCTTCAACTGGCTTCAAATGAAAAAATAACCCATTCAGATGCTGCATTGATGAAATGTAGTCGATGCTTAAACTTTGTTCGAGAAGAGGAACAGCAAAGGATGCATGATGCTGTGACTAAGACGTCAAGTGAGGAAAAAGCGCAAAAAGAATTACAAAAGAATTTAAGAGCGGCAAATGAAAGAATTGCCGAGTTGGCTGCAGAGAATAGCCACCTGAGTAAGGCCCTTATAGTCAAAGAGAAATTGATTGAAGATCTAAGTAAACACACGTCTCAGGCAGAAGCAGAATTCAATACACTAATGTCTAGATTAGATGCTACTGAAAAGGAAAATACTTTTTTAAAATATGAGTTTTGCATTCTCAAGAAAGAGCTTGAGATCCGAAATGAGGAGATGGAATATACTCGCCGATCTGTTGAGGCAACACACAAGCAACATTTGGAGAGTGTGAAGAAAATCACAAAGCTAGAAGCAGAATGTCAGAGACTTCGTCTTTTCGTGCGAAAAAAGCAGCTGGGTTCTGGTGCTTCAACTAAGATGAAAAGTGCAGTAGAAATGCTGGGAAGGGACCACATGGATATGAGAAGAAGAAAGCTGGATCCTTCAAGAGATTTGATATTAAGAGAAGACACCGCTAAGAGCTCTCCTGAAATTTCTAGTAAGAAGATCAGTCTGATTGAGCAATTACATGATATGGAAGAGGAAAACAAAACTCTGAAAGATATTGTGACCATGAAGAGCACTGAACTTCAGGCTTCAAGGATGATGTATTCAAGAACAGCTTCAAGATTATCATACGTCGAATCTCAGCTTAAAGAGGTATGCAAAGGTCAAAAATCCATGGAGCTGGCAAGGTGTGTCCCTATTTCAAGCGAACTTTCTATGATACCAATTGACAGCGGCATTGATGACGGGATTAGTTCATCTGGTTCTTGGGCTAATGCTCTAATTTCAGAACTAGAACATTTCAAAGATGGGAAAATCAAGAATCAACTGGAACAAAACGTTTCTGACATGAGTTTAATGGATGATTTTGTAGAGATGGAGAAATTAGCTATAGTGTCTATGGAAGTGCCTTCTAGTGGTGGCACTAGCAAGGAATTAGTTCCTGTTGTACCAAGTGGTTCAATCCTTACAGAGTCAAAGCAGGAAATCCACTCGAGAGATATAGCAACTGAAAAATCTTTTGACTGGCTTCAGGTTGTTTTGAGTGCAATGTTGAGGCAGAGGCAAATTTCAAAACAAAGTCTGGATGAACTTCTTGAGGATATTAGAATTGCTTTGGGCTATGTGAATTATCCGACTGTTGTTCCAGCTGATTCAGTAGCAATCTCAAATCATCCTCGAACATCTGACCCTCTTAATATTGGGAGTTACATAACTATGAAATCTCCTAATAAATCTCCAGTTGTGCATTCCCTGGATGGAGATTGCAGAATTGACAAAGAAATAAATAGCCAACATTCTGAATCCAATCTTAGTAAGTCCATCTGTAAAATCATTGAACTGATTGAAGGCATCAAAATAACATCTTCAGTCAGTTATCCTTGCTCTGTCCATGTTTTCCAATGGAAGCCTTCTGAATTAAGTGTTGTTTTGCAAAAGTTTGTGGGTGCTTGCAATGATCTATTGAGTGGGAAGGCTGATCTTCATAAATTTGTTGGAGAACTCTCGTATACGTTGCACTGGGTAATGAACAACTGTATTACCCCCAAAGATGCTTCAAGTGCAAGGAACAAAATGAAGAAGCATTTTGGTTGGAGTGAATCACCAAGTGGTAATGTAGTTGAAGTAGATGGTTTACTTGGGGAATCAAACACAGTCCATGTCCTTGCAGAACAATCTTCATGTTTGTGCTCAGCTGCTTCTTTACCTGACCAAAATATTTCGTTCCAAAAACAGTGTATTCAGGGTAATCTTCATGAGGAAAACAGGAAACTAAAAGACGAGTTGAAGAGTATGGAGGCGAGGCTGGAGTCAGAAACTGATAAGAACAAGGTCCTCATGGAACAACTTTGTGAATCAAAAGAGCGTATTGGAAGCTTCGAAACAGAAGTGAAAACTTTGAAAGAATCAAATGAAATTATCGAGGATCAGATTGAAAATCAGAAGTCAATGAATGAAGACCTTGATACCCAGCTTACAGTTGCCAAAGCTAAATTGAATGAGGCATTCCAGAAGTACTCATCTTTGGAAGTCGAATTGGAGTATAAAAATAACTGTTGTGAAGATCTAGAAGCAACATGTCTTGAGCTTCAACTCCAGCTAGAGAGGTAAAACTGATTTTTTGCCTTTTTTATTGTAGTATTTTGACAAAAATGTTTCTTGATTGAAAGAAAAGCTCTAATTTTTCTCAACATGTTAACTCACAGTGTTGCCAAGAAGGAAACGCCAAAGTATGACATAAATCAGGAGGGAAAGCAATCCCAGAATGTAAGTAAATGTCATTGTCTGTTGTTATCATATTGTGTTTGTTGATGGAGCAGACTTATAAATCTAGGAGTCCACACATTAAACTTTGACAAAATCTGTCTCAGAACAATGACACTATATCTGACAAATTGAACTTAATGTTGTGGAATTGGATAAGTTCCATGCTATAATTTGTGTTCGCAATATGTCCTGGTTTCTAGTATGTGTAGCTAGATTATTTTAAAAATCAAAAAATAGGGAAGGAACCTTTCAAATTTGATACTTTGATCGTTGCAAATGCAAAATCTTTTAACAAGTGAACCACTTTTGTAACTGAAGAAGAAAACCGTAGTAGGAGAATGCATTGACAAGTATCTGCTGTTTAATTATGCAGGGTTTGGAAATCACGGCAGCATCTGTAAAGCTAGCAGAGTGCCAAGAAACCATTCTAAACCTTGGAAAACAGCTGAAGGCACTGGCTTCACCACGAGAAGCGGTAATTTTTGACCAGGTTTTCTCTTCCGCCAATGCTGCAACAACTACAATCAATAACAAGAAGTTGAACAAGCACTTCTCCTTACGTGATCAAATGCTAGCTGAAGATAGCATCAAAGCAGATCTTGTCAAGTCTTCCCATAGTAAAGCAACCTTAAATGTAAAAAATGCACCAAAACAATCACTTCTTCACTCTGGTATTGAAGATGCTCCTAATATCCTTATTCAAACTCCAGAAGCACATTTTACTCCAAAGAATAAAACCAGTAATGCTGCAGTTGGATCTCTGGCCATTGTACCTACTAAAAAACGAGGAGTTGGTTTTCTAGTGAAACTACTGCTGAGAAGGAAGAAAGGGAACAGTAAGAATTCTCAATCTTTACCAAAGGTTTGAAAACAAGAAGATAAACAAGCCAAGCTAAGATGAAAGAGAGCCTCCTCCTGCTGTGGTGGTAGAAATAACATGCGCTCGGTAAAGCAATTTCCTGCCGTTTTCATGCTTTGGTTGTTTTGGGGGGTTTATGTTTTCCTCCTTGACGATTGGATATGGTGCAGGTTTGACTTGGCTGCTTTACTTTATAAGAAGAGAGATCTGCAGAGTTGTTGTACAGTGACTCAAGCGTAGCTCATGTAGATACTTAAGGGTTTCAATCATTTCAGACTAATAACTCATGTATTGAAAGATGGCTGCAAAGGGTTAACATTTTGTGAGAATTTGAATTCAATCCTGGAATGGCATTTGAAGGGAAGAGATGAGATAATTTTTTGGCCTCCAATAAAGCATCTGGTTTTGGTAGTTGCAGCTTCTACATTCCTAATGGTGTACTTGTTTAACGCTTTAATTGTGCACCATTAGAATGTTAAACAAGTCAACCTTTTAAAAATTGCCAACAAACCCAATTCATAATTGCCTTACGACAATGCCTAGTTTTATGGAAAACGTGGAAAATGAACTTCATTTACTTATCTCATAATCAACCTGCTGATTCTACATTTCGCATATTATATATTATATAGTTAACAAGAACATTAAAACAGATACCCAATAAAAAGAATGGCTGCTTCTCTATAGTTCTCCCTTTATCTTTTACTGAAAGCCTGCTGCAAGAAAATCAGTCTGAAAAACAGAAGTACAGGCCATTTGTTTTACCGCTGTTCAACACAAAGTTTTCAATCTGTATACAAGATAAATCTTGCAATTTCGTCAAGTCCAGCCTCCTTATAACATTCAGCAATGCGCTCTAGATAGTCAGGCCAGGTTCCTTCAATGGATGCCAAATCCAGCAGAAAAGCAGCCTCATCCAATGCAATCTGCTTGGAGAAATCAGAGTGAACATTTAACAATTCCTTGTTTAGAACTCTAATTTATAAACGAGTTTGCCTTAAGTTCCCTTCAGAAATTAGACAAACAAACTCTGCCACAATAATACCTGGACAGGTGCCTTTCCCTTCTTCAAATCTTCTTGCCTACCAATTTCTGTAACCTTCTCCTTGATGTACTCAATTTGCTCATCCTCCCATTGTGCAATGCCGGCAACTTTCTGGTCAGGGTCAGCAAACATCACCACGTAAGGAAGATGAAACTAAGTGAAAGAAAAATGTACATGGACAAAGAAATGCCACCATGCCTGGTATGCACAGCCTAATGTCCACCATGGTGATTTTAAGGCCACCCTTGCAGAATCCTTAGCTTCTGAGATACGCCCTACTCTACAGATAGATTTAAAAATTCTCTCAGATATTGTCAAATGCAATGCATCTTCAAATATCAGATGAAAGTACTTAAGATTTTTTTCCTAACTTCAGCAAAATCTCTGCATTAAATACAAAAGGGCGTCCAAATCCATGAAAGAGGTCCTTTGTATAGAACTCTGTGGTCACCAAAGCTGAAACCTTCCATTTAACAGTGCAGCGGAAAAGAATTCAGTGGCAGCCTTGAAAGAACAAAAACCTCAAACTAAGGATAAAAGCTCAGAAAATCTTACATGATCCCCTTCCTTGAAGTGTCGACTCACTTTCCGCTCTAAAATGTCTGGGAATAGCCCAACCTGTAGGACAATCAATCAGCAGTAGTTACCAACACATCTAGGAGAGACACTATTAAATCTCAACTCCCACAACTATGCATTTACCTTGCTCAAGATATAACTGTCAAGGTTCGTTATCTGAGATTCAGCAAAATCACCTCTTCGATAAAGTTTTTTACCAGCCTCAGAAGATGCATGAAATAATTTGCCACTATTTTCTTCTACAAGATGGGCATCTTCTTCAACCAGGATTCGGTGAATATATTGATCCACCTGTGTTTCAGAGGCCGGAAATTTATAAGTCATCTTCGTGAAAATAAGAGAAGTATTTGAGAGAGAGCTTCAGCAAAGGATATCTTGTTCAACTCTAGTTTACAGATTCACAGCGAAAGAAAAGGAAAAAAGAAGTGGAACTTCTGAGATTCCAGATAATAAAATGCCCAGTATACTCAACTAGTCATACACATTATGGCATGCTTTCAGTTTAATGTATTACATTCTTGGCTAAAAGCCAGACCGAATGCTTGCGAACTTCCACAAGTGGCATCTCCATTCTGTGTTAGCAATAGTTGCAGGAATATTAATTAAGTATTAGAAACTTTTCCCCTTAAATGCATCTGTAACAACAGATATCATTCAGCAAATTGTGAAAATTCAAATCAATTACCCAGGGGGAGCAGTTGGCCATCGCAACAATGCGGTTACAGTACCTATTGTCAGTAAATGCAGATATACCCCAGTTACATTATAAACTTCGGGCTGAAATTTTTTTCTCCATGAACTACTTATAACTTGTACACTATATCCAAATGGTAATTAAACCTGAGAGATTTTCTGAAAGAGGAATAGCAAGGGGAATAATGCCTTGCCTAGATCCTGGAGAAACAATGGTGTCACCTGTAAACAAGTAAAAAACACAATACTTGTTCAGAAACACACATGATAGCGAGAAAGGAGCGAGCTCCAAATTTTTGGAATTGAAAATAGGTTTTGTTGTGACAGTAAAAGATTAAACAAATAAAGAATTTTTAGCAGAAAAATAAAGTTAACTCAGTCATATATAAAATTGAAATGAGGATCTCAAAGTGAAAGCAATGATAAAAATTTAAAATACTTGAGACATATTTACAAGACTAGTAAAAATTGGAGGGCTTAAACAATGAGACAAACACTTTCAAGCTCAAAAGATATAACTGGTACAGATCTGATGGGTACTTAATATTTTTATCAACTATACAATAATAGCATAAACTAAAAATACTATCAAAGTTCAAAGAATGAGAAAGCAATATACCTGATGATCCATTTAATTGAAATATAATCTGAATTAAGGAAATGGAGAAATAATTTGAATCGTTCTTGATCTTGCACAACATCAACCATATACATATAATATTTTTTTTGAAAAGGGTATACACATATTTACTTGTGCAAGGATATGCTAAAATATAGAAGCATATAGGAAAAATCGCAATGTCACCTGATCATTCTGTTAAATATTGGAAAAAAAATTATATTTATCAGAATCAAAATGATGTTGCTTGTACATATAAAATGCTCTGGATTTTTATCGAAATACTCACCAACCATAAATATTCAATACTAATCAAATTCTAGATGGAAAACATAGTTGGAAAATTATGACATAGCAAACACCATCTGACCAATATAGAAGCTCATTCATGAGAATTATGCTATATATTGCCCACCTCTAGTCTGAAGCACTTTTAGCAACTCATCAAGATGCTCAGGAGGATCAGTCGTAGCTACGTCTTTGATGAATGATACGTGGCCTGCATTTTCATAAGCAAACTGTCTGATAACCCAAGTCGAATTCCAAGAAAAGATGTCTCATTCGGATGAACTATCGAAACTTCAGATTAAAACTACAACACGAGGCTCCAATTATCAAAAATTATCTTCTAGTTATGCATGACAATGAACCAGGTCTTAGATACGTATCATCAATTTCAACTTGTTTAGAAATTACACTTCAGTCTAAACAATCCCATCACCATCTCGGCCAAAGTTCAAAATAAACAAGTGATTTGAAATGCAAATGGGTTTTATATTTCCACAATTAACATGAACACTCGTTAAATATAACCCAAATCATAATAGAAAAGTCTCAAATTCTAACAATAAAAATAAAACAAATTACTGGCGTATAAACATCAAATAAACAATTAAAAAGATGTTCATTTTGAGTAAAATGAAAACAATACGAGTCAAGAAGAAAAAAGAAAGTCGATAATGAAAGTCGTGAAGTTACCAGAAGAGAAAGAGCACCTAATGGCGCCAGCTCTGACGTGTCGAGGAGGGAGTGCAGTAGCACAAGGAGCTCTGTGCATCGCTCCCATTAAACCCATCTTCCTTTTGCTGCCTTCTGCAGTCTGCAACGACTCCTCGTAAGGCCCAGTGTCTGACTATTTCTTTGGGTGTCAAGCAAGATAAGAACCGAACATACATCGCGAAACCAGGACCATTCGTTCCTTTCAATTTGGTTTGGGGTTTTATTTTAGTAATTTTTGAGCCCACGTCTCAGGAATAGCGAATTTTTAAATTCGTAACAATTTCAGATAAAACCATATTTTCAAAAAAAAAATTGCCATTGAGAGAAGCAAGGTTAGAAATGGCAATTTTTGGATTTAAAAAAAATCAAAAAGTAAAACCAATGCAATATTAGTTATCTTTTTATATAAATATGATGCTAAAAACAATCAAGCACTAATTTCCTCTTAAACTTTGTTATTATCTCAAAGAATTTTAATTGATAAATTATTAGTAAGAATTTTCTCTTTATTTACTAACAAAGAGAATCTCATAAGTTTAATTTATCAGAACTACTTGAAAAAAAAAAAACATTCATACGGTCTAAAGACAAAGAAAAAATACGGAATCTGCCATCTTAACTCATAATTCATAATGAAAAATAATAAAAAAGGGAGCAAATCAAATATGCACTGAGTCTACAACAAAAAGAGATGAATAATTTGGGCATTTTCTTTCTTTTATTTTTTGTGTGTGTCTAAATATAATTAAATTCTCCCTTATATAACAGTAATATGCGCACAAATCCGACATGAATAATTTTATTGGTGAGATTGAATTAATATTCTACTATTTAAAAATCAAATTAATCAATAATTTTCTAATTATGTATTTTGTTGGAAGCAAGGGCTGCTTCTTTCATTTGAAGCAATGCATCTTCAAAGCACTTCGCAAGAAATTCTGGGTCAGGAATGATGTCTTTGGCAACCAGGATTTGCAAGTCAGCTCTTCCAACATAGCTCATCATGTGCATTGTAATGGCCTGCACAAATTTAATAAAAAATTGATATAAGTTGCTGCAACATGCAATGAAAATTTTGTTAACTGCAACAAAATTTGAATGAGTCACACGCTATAGTTGAATGTACCGTAGTTACATACATGGGGAATGCTGGTAGTATTTGCCCTGAGGTAAGTGACAGGATTTCCAGCAAGTGTAATCTCCTCTGTAGGGCCAACAACATTTGAGATGGTGAAGGTTGTATTACAAATAATCCTGTAATTAAGCATGCAAGCAACCTACAAAATAGAAAAACAAACAACATTGCAAACCCACCAAGAGTGTTCAATGTTACTTATTATGTACAAATGTGGAATGATGAATAGGTTTGAGTTTAATTTTTCACCTTTGCGCCAAACCAGGACATTACAAAATCTCCGATTTTGTATGAGAAGTGAGCCTCGAGGGAGAGTTTCTTTCTGTCAATCATTACTTTGGCTCTTCTCAAATAAGCTAAGGGATCAGCTCCAGGACGGTGATAATAAACAGGAAGCAGAATCATGCCGAATTTGTTTCCCCATCGTGATCCTGAATTGCCTTTCATCAAATTGGATAAATCCTGAACAAAACCAGTCATTGCCAGTCATTGGAGCAAGCAAATATACAATTATAACTCTGAATGATTATGTATATGGGGAAGCAATGTTATTTTATTACCTGCAATCCTGGTTGTTTTCTAAGATTAACCATGGATACACCGGTTAATCGAAGTCCTTTTTTCTGAGCTGTTCATGAGAGAAATTGTATTCCAGATAAATGATTATGTCGCTGGTAAATCTATAGAACTGCGGTCAGTTGTGTTAAAAATCAAAGATTCAATATGAATTAATTACCATTTGGAGATCGGTGATCCAAGTATCTTGATAATCCAGATGATACCACCCCAAACAGAACATCATTAATCGTCTGCATGGTTATTTGTTAAAACAAAAGAAGAAGAAGAAAAAGAAGATTGCTAATGCAGAAAAAATGAGCAAGTAGACGTGCTTACTACAAATATTTTAAATTTTTATCATATTTAACTTTTTTTATCAATATGGTATTAGTTAGTATCAAAGTCTGCGATTTAGGATTTAGCTAAACAAAATAACTGAAGGGTTCGGGATGACACTAGGTGGGCTAGTCCCGATAAAATAATGTTGAAAAGAATATTCCAAATGGATACCTCATATTCAATGAGACGTGGCCCTTCCTAAATATAAAGCGTCGACTGCTGTTTCATGAGTTTAGGAAGGAACCAAGGACTCGCTAGAATGAAGCTGCTGACTTCCAACAACAGCTACTCATAACTAACTAAAGACATTTTTTTCATGTCTCAAAAACAACAGTTTACTGGGAGAAGAATAGAACTTAGAACATCACAAAATAGGGCCCAGCCCAGCCTTCTTCTTCTTGCTTTTATTTTGGCCTCCCTTATGAAACACGTGATGTAGACTGTAGACTAAGCTAAACTAGTCTCCTTCTTGCAAATTGCAAGGTTTGACATCAATTAAAGTCTTCATTTTTCCGTTCTCACTTAGAAAGTGTGTCCAATTAATTAAATAATTTTATAATTAATGCAACTTTTAATTAAAAATAAAAACTATTAAGCTAAATTTATGTCCTAATCTCAATCAACATGAAGCTAGATTGGGTAGTATGTTCATGTCATGCAAACAACATATTTCACTCTTTCTTAATCAAGGAAAATTTTTTACAATAATCATCATTTGAATAAATGAATATTAATTTTATTCAATTTATAACTCTTCTAATTTGTTATAATTCGTTTTGTTGCCAGAGCATAACAATTATGTTTTTGACATATTAGAAAAATAAATAAAGAAAAAAAGGTCTTT
Source organism: Trichilia hirta (assembly GCA_035221805.1). Classification (NCBI taxonomy): domain Eukaryota; kingdom Viridiplantae; phylum Streptophyta; class Magnoliopsida; order Sapindales; family Meliaceae; genus Trichilia; species Trichilia hirta. Next base: position 724,352 of record JAWDEX010000015.1, on the reverse strand, counting down.
AATTAGTCACATTTATTTCATATCTCTATGTCAAAAAGAAAAAGGCGCCAAATAATAAATTTATTTCATAATCTCTTTTTAAATATATTTAATATATTTTAATGTTGTAAAACTATATCATGTAATTTCACTTAATATTAAAAAAAATAACGATGAATTTATTTGTAATTTTAACTCTGTAGTTGCTTACCGCACCAGCAACGGCTTCTTTCACCGCTTTCATATCTTCCAAGCAGAATCTGGCAGTCGCCAGTTTTCTTGGCCATAACTCCACACCATCGCCGCCGCTAATCGCCGTCTTTTGATCGCAAACCCACAAACTCAACACAAAGTCAACAATAAAAGCCAAACTGAACAAAATCATTTTCATGAACCTCCCCAAAATCTCTATACAACTCCCTCCAGAGCCATCGCTTTCCTTCCGGTTCCCAGACACACCAATCGACGGCAACGCTTCCTTGTCATCCGCCTCCCGGCATTCGGCCAACAACATGGACATCAACGAAATCCCATCACCCAAAGCATGATGAATTCTAAACACAGCACATTTCTGAGCCACCAAAACGTGAATTTCCCACAACGGTTTATCCTCACTTAACGGAGTACTAACCGCCAAGTCAGCTAAGTAATCATTCACAACTTTTGAATCGTCAGCGTTGGCCCTGTCCGTCTTATCGCCGTCGACGATGATGAAGTGACGGTCGATGTCGATATGGGTTTTCTTCCAGTGCTCGAACCCATGATGGTCTCTCACTAACAGGCTGCAGAATCTCGGGTGCTGAACCATAATAGAGTCCCTGATTGTGTCCTTTGCCTTGTTTATGTCGATGGGGTGTTTGAAACCGAGGACACAGTGGACAATCGTGTTCATTTTTTCCTGCAGGAAGAGTCGGCCGGCCGGCGTCAGTGGCTGGTCGGAGTCTTTTCCCAAGTACCCCATCAGAGAAAACAAAACAGAGAGAAAGCAGGAAGAATTAATGTCAGAGCAGATGCTTTAAGACTTTACTAGGTAATTGAGTTTTGTGGATTTTGTGTTTCTGTGGAGAAGAGTCAATAGATGAAAGCGTGGTCCAAAAATGGTTGAAATATTCGTGGTGTAATGAGAAGAATGAAGATGGTTTCTTCGAAGCTGCTTGTCGTTTAATGAATCTTGCATGACGTTTTCAGGTTGCACTCCACCTTTATTTTTAGCCTTTTCATGTGCAAATTTGTGGTTTTTAGTGCAAATTTCCGAAACCATTTATATAAATAGAAAAAAATTTAGATTGGTTTGATTAAGAATATATTTTTAATTGGAATGTCAACATTTTTGAAAATAAATAATACCAAAAATATAAAATTTTTGCACATATATATAATTGTCATATGGTTTATATTTTTATTAATAATAAAAAAATAAAAAATTATATTAAATATATGATAATATTATAATTACATATTATTTATATCAAAGTTTATATTCACAGTATTGTTAAGAACATTAAAATTTACATTGCCCTAATCTTAATATAGATAGTGAGTGTATATCAAGAAAGTTTTCTTTTATTACTAATAGAATATTAAAATTTAAAGTAATAATTTTTAAAAATAATATTTTTTATGACATGAATGGTGACAATGAGTATAATACAATTAGATCGTCAATTTTTAGATTTAACCAAAACAGATTCAATGTATCTAGTGAAATGAGAGATCCGTACTTTAATATTATAACAATTATTTTATATTATAACTCTATGTGAAAGACTTGCATACATGTTTGTGAAAATCAGAATTTCTATTTTAAAAAGAAATTATATATTATAATAATTGTATCATATTATAGTTTTACGAAAAAGAGCATTCATTTTACGTAAGATATATTAATTAGTTTAATTATTTAACTCATTAAATAAATGAAATAGTGTTCGATTATTAGTGTGTCTTACTTTAAATAAGTACATGCAAAGTTTAGTGTAATTTTATTAATGACATATGACATATCATAAATGTAATATTTTTACAAATTTTATTTGTATATCTGACATTTTTCCCACTCTTTTATTCGCAATGCATTTGGATATAAATATTAACTAAAATTTGAGAAAATCTGTTTTTTAAAATTTTAACATATCTATAATTGTTTGATAAAAGAATTTTTTTATTAAAAAAATATTTTCAAATATTTCATTTAATTATATTTAATAATAATAATAATAATAATAATTTTTAAACATAAAAAACCGTTCCATATATTATTTAAACTAATATTGTGACAATTTCTGGATTAAAAGGTTGAAACCTAACAACTCTTCTTGTTCGCCGTGAAGCTACCAATGTTAGCCAAGACAACGATATTCAACTACTCGCCGTGGCCGATGCCGAGATTTCGTTGTCTCATTCTTTATCAATTAAAATCGTAATAAACAGACCAATAATTGCTGGCGTTGCGTATTGCCAATGGCAATATTTATTTGGTAATCTAACGATAATGTCAGTCTTACATTTATGGCCCAATTCGAATCAGTGGTTGTACTTGACGGGTGTCAAATTCAGAACGTCCCTTTCCTGTCAAAAGTCGTAGCAGTAGAACAGAGCTCCACGTTCATACGACGGATTCCCATCATATGATTCACAGCCACGTAAGCTACAAAGCAGTCAAGCAGGATTGATAAAAAAAAATTACTATCATTTGTCCCATGTGATCCGAACCGTACAGTTATATAAAATAGAATTTACACTCTGTTATTTTCATGAAAATATAAGAAATATGACAATAATATAATTGTAAAATATGTAATAATAATTATTTGAGATTTATTATTTTATAACAAGAAAAAAAAAAGTTGGCTTACAACCAATTATTTATTAAATTAATTTAAATTTAATTTACGATATAGTTAACTGATTTTTATTTATAATTACAGAATTTAAACATATATCTATATTAATATAACAGTCGCATTTAGATAATTACATAAATTAATTAATAAATAATTGGTACAATATAAAAATTTTGGCAGTTGGTATCTCTCAATTTTTTTTTTTAAATTCTCAAAAATTTGGTAAGATATTTTAATAATGATATGGGCACTTATTAATATATTATTTTTCTTACTTTTTAATATCATAGTTAGGAGTGTGTCGAATTTATATCAACATCATTATAAGATATTATGCTTTCACTTGTATATTTCTATTTTGAAAGAAGTCTACCTCTATTTTGTATTTTTGTTGCTTTTCATGCGTATGAACTATGAAGTTCTCTCATGCCTGAAGACCAACTGAACTCGTATAATTTGTTTCAATGGGCGTACTTTGGTTTGGGCTAGTGTAATTAAAAAATGTGGCCCGTCAAATATTGGTATATTGATCTAAACGACATCTTTTCTGGGCCGACACAGATTCTATCATTTGGGAATCCAAAATCTCTTAAGTAAGTATTTTCAAGTCTTCAAACGCAGCGTTTCAATGGTACAGGTAATTTTCCAAACCCCAAGAGCGTTTCCGTAAACTCACAAAACCCTAACTCGCACAATATATAATCTTCACTTTACCCCTCCCTTCGCTCTAATCAAAATTGTCATTTAGGGTTTCTGTCTCTCTGCGAACCCTAGCCAAGATGGCAGCAACAGCAACAGCAGCAGCAGCACCAGTCGAGTCTGTACAGTGCTTTGGCCGCAAGAAGACAGCGGTGGCCGTCACTTACTGCAAGCGCGGCCGCGGTTTGATCAAGATTAATGGCTGCCCTATCGAGCTGGTCGAGCCTGAGATCCTGCGCTTCAAGGCCTACGAGCCTATCCTCTTGCTCGGACGACACCGTTTCGCGGGTGTTGACATGAGGATCCGTGTCAAGGGTGGTGGACACACCTCGCAGATTTACGCAATCAGGCAGAGCATCGCCAAGGCTTTGGTGGCGTTTTACCAGAAGTTCGTTGACGAACAGAGCAAGAAGGAGATCAAGGACATCCTTGTCAGGTACGACAGGACCTTGCTCGTTGCAGACCCGAGACGCTGTGAGCCAAAGAAGTTCGGTGGGCGTGGTGCCAGGGCTAGATTCCAGAAGAGTTACCGTTGAACAAAACAAAAAGAAACGGCTTTTCGTTTTGCTATTTTGGTTACCATTGAATGGATGCTCGTTTATTGTTTTTAATTTTTGGTTTGGTGTTACTTTAATCTTAATTTTGTTAATGGATGATTATATCTGCTTAATGTTTGTTTGGTGTCAATTAACATTTTGTTTGGATCGATCAGTTTATGATCGTTGTGTTGTTGGAATATGTTATGGTTCAATGATTGGGTTTAATTCTATGATATTTGAAGGTTGCGACATTTTTTGAGGCATATGATACGATTTATATCTTTTAGTTAGGCATATGGACTTATTATTTGAATAATGTTTTGATATTGAGTATATGGGAATTAGAAGTCTGTGATCATTAGGGATTTTCATTTTATAATATGATACTAGTATATAATTTGTGAAGCATTGCTGTATCTCCTGCATTTTTGTAGCTTGTTTTTCAGTTGAAAATGGTATCTCTTTGATAAAATTCTTGATCTATGGCTAATAGAATTTACAATTTCTAGTTATCAAGTGCTACTGTTATTGCTTCTGTTTATGTAGCCTAGTTTTGAAGTGAGAGGCTATTGGTTGTCTCTTACCTAGAAAAGAGAAGAAATGTTGTTTCTTGTTATCATGTTAGTGCTAACTGCTGTCTTTTAACTTAGTAATTTAGTTGATAAAATTTTTGATATATGGTTAATAGGGTTTACAGCTTCTAGTAGGTGTTCTACTCTTATTACTGCTGTCCCAAATTTGTAATTTGAAGTGTTCTTTTTTATAATAGGCATTTTGTAAAGGTTTCAACGTTTTTAATTTACATTCTATGTGTTTCTCTTGCTTGATCACTTTTTGAAGTTTAAATGATCTTGTATGTTACATAGGTTTCAGAAGATATTTCTGTGTTTCTATGGCCATTACATTGGACAAATTGTAATATTCTCTAGTGCACTCTTGTTGCAATAGAAAGTCTTACCTCAGGTTACTCGCCAATAAATGTGGCCAAACTACATGTGGCCATCCAATTGCATAACATTGTGTTGCAACTTGGACACCATAAAATTACATAGCATTACATGTTGCCATTTATACACCATACATGTACTATGATTTTGATGATAAGTCTGTAATGGTATTACTTGGCAACATGTGGTGTTACTTAATTGGATGGTTGCATGATGATGTGGCATGGCTGGCTTTACCTAAGACTTTCTCTTCTTTTATGTTTGTTGAGTACAACTTAGAATCACTGTTAACTGTTTGTTAGTGTTTTGACATGTCTTGATATCAAATTTTCTGCTTGTCATTTTTTTGTCTAGACTTTAAACTTCTCCCTTTTTACATAAAGGAGTTTCCCTTTTTCTTGGGGTCCTATGAGAAATTGTAATTACATCTTATGGATTTAGGTTTTTGTACGAACTAATTTCCATTTCTTCGAATTTCATGGATTTTAACTGCTCCCGCTCTCTACTTTAATGTAGTCCTTTGTAACAACTGGAACCATAATAATTAGTTTTTGCTTCACATTGTTTCCTGATTTCTTGGATTTTCATTGTGTAGGCTGGGGTATTCTGATTTTATGTTCTATCGAGAAGTTTAAGATTATTTTATGTTTTACATATTTGATAATGGATAATTAATACATTTTGGTTTGATCTCGTGCCTCTTCTAATTTGGTGATGTTGATAATTTTTTCAAGTAGGCAATTTAGTAGTTTGTTTTATTATCATATGATAATTTGTTCTTTAGAAGGTAATTGTTTTGCTTTGTTGGTTTTGATTCCTATTTTCAATTTTATTTGAAATTGGTCAGTTCGGAGTATAGCGAGAGTGTATTATGAACAATAAATATTTTATGCATGCAATAATTGTATTTTAGAATTCATGATAATTTGCAAAATTTTCGTTGTTTTGCTTAGAATATGACTTGGAATTTGTCTATTGCTTTGTGCTTTCCCTTTATAGGTGAAGTACCACCAGTTCACTAGGGTTGAAGCAGTTACCGCGCCACTTTGTGAATTGGTGGAATTGGATTTTTAGTCATTTTGACCATTTTTTCTTGTATTGATTTGGATATCTCACCAAACGAAATGAGAACTGTGGATAACACCAAATTAATTTGCATGGTTTCAATCTGTTTTGTCTTCTATACAACGGAACGATTCATTGAATCAAGACTGGTTAAACAAGGCAACTACAATGACAGCTGTCACTCTCCCGAGCCGAAACCAAAGGAATTTTGTCCGTTGTACGGCAATGCAAAATTCCTTCATCTGCCTGCTTGTTCGATTTGATATTTTTTGGGTTTGGGTTAGGTTTTATAAAATTCCCAGTACGAAATGAAAGGAATTCGGTTAATAATGGGCAGGCAGGTAGAGACTAGTGGTATTTATATATGACAAATAAATTTAAAATGTGATAGTGTTACATTTTTTTATAGATATCTTTTTTTCTTTTGAACGTTTTCAGTTTACTTTAGTTTTGAGTTTGTATGTGTAGTACCATTTGGGCAGAAGAAAGTTTGGATTATATATATTATGCCAATATTCGTTTATTGAGAAAAATTATCAATAGTCCCTCGCAGTGTACTAATTGAAAAATGTAAATCTTCAAAAAATAAAAATAAAAACAAAACCTAATTGAGGTAGGTTCTTGTGTGACTGAAAAATTATAAATTAATACAATGTATGGAAGTATTTTATGGAGCTTTTTTTCTTTTCCATTTTAGTAAGAGGTAAGTTTTTTAAATTTAAATTTTTAATTTAAAATAATAGCATAAATTTTTATTTATGAAATTTATACAATATAAAATCGTTGAATTGATGGTGTTAAATGTTGTCTTTTGACTTAAAATTTTAATTATTAGATTTACCATATTCAAAGATTTCCTTTTTAAGTATGAACAATTTTTTAATATCTTATTCATCCACAATGAAATATTTTTTTGTGCAATAATAAAAGAAAAAATACTCTTTTAAAGAGAGATACTATTTTACAAATCGAATTAGAGGTATCTAGCAATTTTTTACAAAGTGATGATAAAAAGTATAACTTATGCAATTTTTTTTTTTCAATTCGATTCCATGTATTAGTTCATAGAACTATTTATTTGATTGTAGTCATTTCGGAAAAGTTTTAATAAATAAAATAAATCTAATGAATAAAAATTTATATTTAAATTAAATAAAAAACTTTAAATTAAAAGAACTTTAATTTTTTATTAATTGACGAAAGATAGCTTATACATTAAAAATTGGATGAGATAAGATAACCTAACAGGTGAGAGTGTTTTCACTGGTTTGGGAGGAGGGAGCTATCTATGAACGAATTAATAAGCATGTTGTTCCTTGAAAATTTTGTTGCGAATGAAAATGAATTAAGATAAGGATGCTGAATGCTGAAATGAAACAATTGTTGGGTTCATCCATTATCACCTGTTTATTTATGTCACCAGTTCCTAGCAACAACCAATTTAAGCTTTTATATTCGTATTTCAGCAAGGGAAATGCCACTTATCGCCATTGAGGACAACTTCATTTAATGCATTCTTAATTTGGTGTCTTTAGGATCGTTGTAAGTTGTAACAACTAAAACATAACCATTAAAGAATTTCATAAATATAAGATATTCATTCTTATTGGATAATATTTATAATAAATATTAGGAATTAAAATTTAGGGTCGGCATATTCAAATTCATCAAATTTAAATTGTTAGATCAGTTTGGGTCTTTTTAAAAAATATCTTGATTGATTTATAAATTAATATTTTTTAAATCATTATTTATGATTTAAATTTTAAATTAGACTAATTTTAAACTGAATTTACTAAGTCTAAACATTTCAAATTATTCAAAAATAAAAATGCTGTAAATTATTTAAAATATTTTTATACCAAGAATAATAACTCATGATAATAATATTTGAATTTGAGATTTACGTATTTTAGCATACTTATATTATTTTATAGGTACATCATATTAATTTTAATTTTACTATAAATAATCACAAAATATATTGAAATTAAATATTTTTTTCTCTCTTATATTTAAAAGACTTAAGTCACAAATCTAAATTACAAGTTATAATTTGGAGCGGATTAATTTGTAATATGTTATTATGATAAATTGGATTATCTTAAATATAATTTATAATGTGCGAATTAAATTAAAATTTTAGTCTGAACTTATTCAAATTGCAAATATTTACTCTTATTAAATTTATATTTTGAATGATTTAAAAATTGACATAACACTATTATATCACTTTATATATAAATTTTAAGATATAAATAAATAAATTTATTATTTATTTGTATTTAACAATTAATAACAAGTATAATTAGATTTTTCAATTATTTTTCTAAAAAATATTCCGTTAAATGACGTAATTTCATTCATAAATAATTTTAATGTATAATAAATAATTTTTAAATCTAAAAGAAATCATCGCACAGTAATTAGCATTGTTCATTTTATGTCACAACATTTAAATCTTAACATTTTAATTTTAAATATAGTACTAATTGATAATTAAAATTAATAATATTAATAATTATACAACATTAATAAATTGATTGACGAGTCACCTTCTCGTGAAAGCGAGTAATTCTAAGGGCGGTTGAGAATTGTTGTAACCCAATTTGGGATATAAGAGGAGATGTAGTCATCTGAAATATAATATATTGTCACACGTGTGAATTTAAATTACTGCTTAAATCGAGCCATATTAGCGTACATTTAATTTTATTATATATTTTATTTTTATTTATACTTCTTATCATTTTTATAATAATTTTAATTTATAAAAATATAATAGAAACTTAAATTATTAAAAAAATTAAAATAGTTTTATATCTAATCGAACTCACCGTACACTTACCTTTAAATTTTTGGGAGTTGGCGGAGTAGTCAAAATCCATGAATCGGACATATTCCACACACTTCTATCATTGGATTCGTTGACCAGACATTCACATAATTTTTTTTATTAAATTCAATCATATTATGTACGGGCCTGGGTCTGGGCAGCCACAGGAACAATTTAAAAAATGGAACTAAAAATTAAATATTAAAATGTATTCGTACTTAAAAAAATTGGACTAATTTTGTTTGACGAAACTTCCTGCACATAAGAAGAACAACAATTATATTAAAAACATTTTTTATTAAAAATATTTTATTATAAAAAGACTTTATTAATTAGTCTAAATAACAATTGCAAAACTATTTTATGATATTTTTATATTTATTTTAGATCATAATTTTTTTTAAATATCGATTATCAACCACAATTTAATAAATTAATTTTGAAAATTTGATGAGGATGCAAAGTTTTTTTAATTTAATTTTTTCACCATGATCTATATTCTTTTTAGACTTTTACTAACAATTATCATTAAATTATTGATATAAAATTTTAAAAAAATTGGATTCTAAAACTTCCAAATTTAGAACAACACATTGAATCACAATAATTTGATATAATATTAGCTCAATAATCCGTATTTCACAAATAGTTAAGAACAAATTATTTGCAATTTAAAGAAAAAAAACGCAAATCCCAAAAAAAAATCACATATAGTTTTATCTCTGAGATACTGGTTCAATCATATGCAGTCACCCTCACGCTACATTTATGATTTCACTTGATCCTACGGCAGAGAGTGATTCCATCCCCCACTGGAAGCATACAGATTTCAATCCTAGGGTCTGCAGCAAGCGCCTTGTTCAGTTCCAAAACGAAGTCTCTGTAGTACCTAACGTATTTCCTAAGTGGAGCATCCGGTGGTGCGACTACAGATCCGTTCCATAATGTGTTGTCGTACCCGATCACGCCTCCAACCTTTACTAAGTCAATCAAACGCTTGTGGTAGTTTAGGTAATTGTCCTTATCAGCGTCCACGAATATAAAGTCAAAGGATCCTTGGTTCTTCTCCTGAGGTTTAAACACACCGAATAAAAATTAATTAATAAATTATTTTTATGTAAAAAAAAAATAATTAAAATAAAGTGAAGAACCATATGACACGCCTAATCCGAACCAAACCATGTTGGAAAAGTCTTTCAAAAGATACATATATTTTATTTTCACCAACAGAAATGAAAGATACATCTACCTAAAAGTAATTTTCAAAAATTAAAATCTCAGCTAAAATTTCTTTTACCCAAATGCATTTTCTTAAATTTTCAGTATCTTTTGTTTTTCAGAAACAATAAATCATATTTGATTTTATTAAGAAAAGGCTTTTCACTAGATTAGAAGAATGGAATCAAAAGTACGAAACAAGTTATTTCTTTTTCGTCTTGTTTTGTTTTGGGTTGGTGGGTACGGAGGAATTTACATCTTTAATCATTTGGTCTAGGACAGGCAAGGCTGGGCCTTCTCTGAAATCAATCTTGTGCGCCACCCCAGCTTTCTGAATCACAGGAAGACCCAACTCATAGTTTTCTCTGTTGATGTCCATGGCCAAAATCTGATGACAAGGAATCGAATGAAATTATTAAATGTCTAACAAACTCAAAATTTTTGTATTCATTAAGGTGGGAGTATATATGGAAAGTAGATCAGAGACAGAAATCATCATCACCTTTCCATCATCAGGAAGAGCAAGAGCAGTGGCCAAGAGAGAGTATCCTGTGTAAACACCAATTTCCATGGTGTTCTTGGCATTGATCAGTTTCAGAAGCATGTTCAGGAATTGACCTTCATCTGCTGAGGTAGTCATAATGTTCCTGTTTGCCAACGTTTTAAGATCAATTACATACTACACAAACTCGTATATATATTAAAAAAGAACAACCCACAAAAAAAAGAAGGGGAAAATCAGAAAACCAACCATGGATGCTTGGCAGTTAACTCTCTCAGCTCCTTCATTGGTTCAGGCTCTCTTGGATACACGCTTGTCTCAAGAATATACTACAAAATAGAACAGGAAAAAAAGGAACCAAAATCAATGATTTGAAAGTTTTTATTTAAGGGAAATTCTAATAATATTGTATACCTGATAGAGGGCATCCGTTTGGAGAAGGCTTTTGTGGCCAACTTCCTGGTGGCTGCTTTGCTGTTCTTGTCCATTGTCAGCCATTGATGCAAAGCTTCTTAGATTTTCTTTTTCTTTGCTCTGGATGTTGGATATATAGTTTTAGGAAATGACCTGAGTCGGAAATGCGAGAGATGATGGGTTTATATGGGAGATAAGAGTGCGGTTTAAATTGGGTGGACCGGATGCGAACCCGGTCGGGGGTTGGTGAGGCTTTCTACATAGCACGAGCATTATGTCATGCGAGACCCACATTCGTAAGTGACAAAACTTTTTTGTGTATATATAATATTATTTTTTCAATTATCATTCTATCAAATACATTATATATATAAAGTCAAAATACTAATATTGTATTTTGAAAAACAAAAAATCATTTTACTCACATGAAAAACTATTTAAACCTATACAAAATTAAGATATCCAATATTATATAAAAGGAAATTTCTAATTCTATCAATTACTTTTGGTAGAAACTACAAAATCCCAAATCCAACTTTTAACCAATGACATTGTATTTTTATACTAGAAGGTAACGTATAGTATAAATTGTGCCTTTTTTCTTTTATTTCTAAACTCTAACATTAGGTAAAACTTGGAGGCATGTTTGTTGGGAGAAAAGAAGATGGTGGGACCAATGAATAGAATAAAATAAAATAGAATATTAATCCAAGTGGAAAGAAGGAAATGAAAGCATAGTTGGTAAACGGTTGGTGAAGGCCAAGGTGGGAAAAGCTGCGTAGAATTAGAGATTTGTGTTTTTTGTGTGCTTTTGTCTTAGAGAGAGTCGAGAGTAGGTAGCCACCTCGCTTGAAATTGAAGATGGTACGAATACAATTGATATTTCTCCTTTCTTTTGCACATACTTCTATTTCTTTAAAAAAAATAAAATAATAA
>JAWDEX010000015.1:693321-712274 GCA_035221805.1 Trichilia hirta | reverse complement strand
CTATATTTATGCATTCACTTAATCCGACGGCAGAGAGTGATTCCATCCCCCACTGGAAGCATACAGATTTCAATCCTAGGGTCTGCAGCAAGCGCCTTGTTGAGCTCCAAAACGAAGTCTCTGTAGTAACGAACGTATTTCCTAAGTGGAGCATCCGGCGGTGCAACTACAGATCCGTTCCATAGGGTGTTGTCGTACCCGATCACTCCTCCAACCTTCACCAAGTCAATCAAGCGCTTGTGGTAGTTTAGGTAGTTGTCTTTATCAGCGTCCACGAATATGAAGTCAAAGGATCCATGGTTCTTCTCCTGAGGTTCAAACACCAAATAAAAATTAATTATTTATTTATTTTATATCAAAAGTAATTAAAATAGACTAACCCGAACCAAACTCCATTTATATTTTTTTTCACGAACAGAATGAAAGATACATTTACCCGAAAATCACTTTTTGAAAATTAAAATATCAACTAAAATTTCTTTTACGCAAATGCATTTTCTTAAATTTTCAGTATCTTTTGTTTGATATCATTAAAAGAAAAAGGATCGTGTCAGAAGAATGGAAATAAAAATACAGAAAACGTTTTCTCTTTCTCTTTCATTTTGTTTTCGTTTGTGTTCGGTGGTTACGCAGGAATTTACATCTTCTATCATTTGGTCTAGAACAGGCAAGGCTGGGCCTTCTTTGAAGTCGATCTTGTGAGCTAGCCCAGCTTTCTGAATTATAGGAAGACCCAACTCATAGTTTTCTCTGTTGATGTCCATAGCCAAAATCTGAAAACAAGGAATCAAAGAAAATTGTAAAATGTTTACCGAACTTAGATTTTTTTTATTCATTAAGGTGTTATGTATGGAAAGTAGATCAGAAATCATCATTACCTTTCCGTCATCAGGAAGAGCAAGAGCAGTGGCCAGGAGAGAGTATCCTGTGTAAACACCAATTTCCATTGTGTTCTTCGCATTGATCAGTTTCAGAAGCATGTTCAGAAATTGACCTTCATCTGCTGAGGTAGTCATAATGTTCCTGTTCGAAAACATTTTAAGATCAATTAAATACTACACAAATTCATATATATAAAAAAAAATAAATAACCCGAAAACAAAAAGAAAAGCAAATCAGAAAACTGACCATGGATGCTTGGCAGTCAACTCTCTCAGTTCCTTCATTGGTTCTGGCTCTCTTGGGTACACACTTGTCTCAAGAATATACTACGACAACAGAACAGAAAAATAAGAATCAAAACCAATAGTTTGAAAGATTTTATTTGAGAGAAATTCTAATAATATTGTATACCTGGTAGAGAGCATCCGTTTGAAGAAGGCTTTTGTGGCCAACTTCCTGGTGTCTGCTTTGTTGTTCTTGTGCATTGGCAGCCATTGATGCAAAGCTTCTTAGATTTTCCTTTTCCTTTGCTTTTGGATGTTGGATATGGAATTTTAGGAAATGACCTGAGTTGGAAATGTTGGGGTTGATGGGGTATATATGGGAGATGAGAGTCTGGTTTAAATTAAACGGACTGGAACCCGGTCGGGGGTTGGTGAGGTCTTTCTGCAGCATGAGTCTTCATTTCATGTGAGACCCACTCTGATAATTGGCAAAACTTGTTTGTGAATATATAATATATGATGTTTACTCTATTATTAGTTTTTCAATTATATTCTAATTAATTTAAAATAAAATAATAATATTTTATGTATATAAAGTCAAAATACTAATATTTTATTGAAAAAAAATCATTTCACTGACATGAACAACTATTGAAACATACACAAAATTAAGATATCCAATTTTCTAAAACACTTTTTTTAATTCTATCAATTGCTGCAAATTTTAACCCATGACATAATATTTTTAATTAGAAGGTAATAAATAGTATGAATTATGTCCTTTTTTGTTGTTTTAATTGCTAAACTCTTATATTAGGTAAAACTTGGAGGTATGTTTGTTTGGAGAAACGAACGTGGTGGGACCAATCAATAGAATAGTATTAATCCAAGTGGAACGAAGGAAATGAAAGCATAGTTGGTAAAGGGTCGGTGAAGGCCATGATTGAAGAAGCTGCGTAGAATTGGAGATTTGGTGGTGGTTTTTTTGTGTGTTTTTGTTCACGGGAGAGTAGGGAGTTGGCGGCCACCTTGCTTGAAATTGAAGATGGTCCGAATACAATCGATATTTCTTGTTTCTTTGGTACATATTTTAATTTCCTCACAGTAATATTTCATAATATTTAATAAAATGGACTTTTAAATTTATTTCGGTTTGACCATGGAGATTGAAATATTGTACGATCTAAAGAATGAATATAAAATTATTTATAAGAAGGCCAAGGTATGGTACAATGATTGTGAATACAATTAACTATAAGAGGATTAGGGCGCGATACACTCTAATTATATATCTTGTTAGTAAGTGGGTAAACTCTTTTTATTATTGATGTATACTTTACCCTTAATCTTTAATCGAATCGTTGACTTTTAGGACATAATTTTTATAATTTTTATATTTATTGAAACTCTTGTGAATTTTAGTGAACACCTCATGTAATATGGATAGAATGTAATAAGAGGGGAATATGATATAATTTTTATAAATAAAATTATTTTATCTTTCTAGGGTAAATTTTGTTATAAACTAAAATAATAATTGATATAACAGATTAATAGTTGTCATAATTTTTTTTATTCTTATAAAAGTATAGAATATATAATAATTATATAATTATGCCACAACACGTGAATGTTTAAAGCTATCCTTTAAAATTTGTTGTCCTTTATATTTCCCAACTAATAATCTTATTTCCTAATAATTGTTGAAATAAAAATTACGAAACTTTGATTTTGAGCAGCTACTTAATAGTTGACGGTTTATTAAACAACGACATAAATCCTAGAAAACATGCAAGTCACCAAATAATTTTGAGGGAAACCTCCGATCTCCTTCTTTGTGGAGGAGAGGGTCAATTTACTTTTGCACCAAACCCTTTAGACTTTGAGGCAACCACCGCAGCATACCTCCAAAGAAAAGGAAGAATAATATTTTTATGGTGAACGTGGGCAGTGTTATGGCCCCATTTTTCTCCACTCTTACTCCATTTGGTCAGAAGATATGAGCAGAACCTTTTCTTCACCTACCCCATTAACATTGACTCGGCCAAAATCAACATCTATACTTCCTTGTTTTTTCATTACTCCATTTTTTTTTTTTTGGGTAATTGAAGATGACACTTATCCTTGGTAATTTGGGTATCTGTTCTGGGTATTTTGTTTTGAATGTTGTACAGGAAATTAAAAGCACTTCCTGTAGAAGCAACTTTGGCTTCTTGTACATTTTGGGATGGATGATGTTAATGTTATTACCGGAAGGATGTTAAAGTCTTGCACTCGATTGAAGACATTGATGTTGAAGTTTGGAGTAGTTACAATCTAGCTTGGTTTAATATAGAAGTGTTGCAGCTATGAAATTAAAATCCAAATGATAGAAATAGATTACAAATATAAGAACATGAGATTAAACTCAAAATCATGAAAGGAAAAAAGTTTCTTTAGGGTATGAATCTGATGAAAGGGAAAGAAAGTGTAAGGAGCATAGAAACTCGAATTTTTCAGTAACCCCAGGATAATTTTACCAGAACTGAAAATCTGTAGAGTTGATTACTGGCCACTCTGTAAATGCACTCAGACTCAGCAGTTACTAGCCTCCGAAGTTTTCTCTTACGCTTAACAGCAAGTAAGTAACCGGGTAACGGCAGGCGCATATGTTTATATTTCAAAGGTATTAGTGTAAAGTATCAGATGTTGAGGCCATACAATTAAAAATTCCTACACCCGGTTATACACCGAATTTCCAAGTTCTCGAGTGCCTTTGATCAGTTTGGAAAATGTTATGCGCACATCATCTTGAGAAACTGAATGCCTATAACTTAAAGCATGAATGCCAACCAATCAGAAATGGAGAGATTCTTGGATAGTTTTTCCTTGAACAAGGACACAGAAGGGAAAAAAGAAACTTATACATACATAGCATACTCCAATTTCGTTCAACATAGCCCTGTCCTAGCAATTTCAGGACATACTATCTAATCGTACTTTGTCTAATCTATTGCGAAATATATTTTCAGCAAATGATAGGCCAACATGACTTCTGCAATTATAGCCACCCATTCCTTCTGCCGTTGTGCAGTCTTCGTCTAGCAACACTTGCTTGATCTTTGTAAGTTTTTGGATGCTTTTGTCCTAACCTCGGCAATCTCTACCTTCTAAAGAGAACATGCATATTCCTAGTTCTGTACATGTTTCAAACTCGTCCATCTCAATAGTTACTTAACATATAATACGTAAACCAGTATTTTTGAATGGCTCATAAAAGGTACCATAGAACATTCGCCGCTTTGGGCCATAAAAATGAAGTCGGTCATTTGGAAAAGAGAAAAATGATTCACCGTAAAACACAATTGCCATTTTAGTAAGACAGGTAGAGCAAAAGAGTAGCACAAGCAACAACTATAGGTCACTGTTAGCATAAAATTAAGGTTGAGCACCTAAAAGGACAAAGTTGCTTCATCGCTCACTGAAAGTATGAAAGTATCACTGGGTTTCTATCCTCGAATTCTAAATGAAATATCAAAATTCATAAAGTTCTTAAAAGAGGATTAAGGGTATTAAGACAAACAAAAACGATAATTTTCTCATCAATTAATCTCATTTCCATCAAGGAAAAAGTCAAGATTATTTTGCTACTATTTTCTGCAGAAAGTTGATTGAGAACATTATTGGGTTTTCCCGACATGGGCAAAATTGTGATTACCTTTGACATCACCAGAGTACATTAGTAGTATATCAGAATTAGTTTTCAGAGTAGGACTTACATGTTACTGACTACTTGGAGATGCATATTTCAATTTGCCATGTGTAAAACACAGAACTTGAGAATTGAGACAACCAACTGTAACTTAAGCTATTCATATATATTCTAGACAATCTCTTCAACAAAAAGGTAGAACCATATACTAATCAAATGAGACTTAGTTACTAATTAAGTAATCATTTTTTGAACTGCATAGCAAAACCACTCATAATGCTTTCTGCTTGTCCAAGATTTAAGAGAATAAAAAGGGAATAGGGTAGCCGTATCTAGCAGTGGGCAGTCAAAGCTTCTATAATTGCATCACACTTCCAGTGGACAAGAGGCCTAAAATTACCAATGTTTATGGACCATTTAGTCATTTCCTTGAATTTGTATCTAAAGCTCAGATGATATTATCCCTAAATTATATCGATAATGAACAGAAATGTATGTTTAAATCTTGGTTCGGGAAAAAGAAAAATCTTAGTCTTTGCATTCCGTCCATGGTCAAATCTTCAGTTAGAAAGGATATTATTAGCCGTCATGATGACCTATATTTTGCGTATAAAACACATGACCGAAAAGGCATCATTTAATTGTCTGATAGTCGAAAATAAATGCTGCCAAACATCAGCCAAAAGCCTTGAAAACGGAACCCAAACAATGATAATCACATTAAGCATTGTAAAAGGATGTCTAATATCATGCCTCTAGACAGACATATGACTGTATCAATACACCGATGGAAAGATTTGGTGGAGAGATTTTCACCTTTGGAGTTCTCAAAGGAGGCCTTTCGTACTCTGATGGACGAGATATCAAATGAAAAGTGACAAAGGAAAACTTGATTGGAAGATGTTAATTGTGGAAGTCCTCCAAAAGGTCCCTTGTATACACGTGTGGAGAACATGTTTTTTTATCTGATGAGAGACAGCACAATTAAATATACTTTTGTTCATCGCAAAGGCACACAAAGAGTGTCGCGCACTGCAAATTTGTCAATGACTATTGAGACCAAATAAATGGCTTTGTACTGCTTCTTAGGAAAATTTTCACGTTGTTAGTTTTCTTAAATAGTCTTTATGTACGTAGTTGAACAATTAGAAGATAAAACAGTTGAATTGCAAGCCATTTATTATACATAAATCCCTTGCTTATACATATCCCATATGACATGGGACACTGGACACACATTACTGACATGTATTTTCTGAAGAACTACTTTCATTTCTGCGACGTACTAAACTATTAACTTTATACCTTTTCAATTATCAGTAGAAAAGGTAGTTATGATATTGAGTTTCAGGGCTTGTCGCATGCTAAAAATAAAAGGAATTGGTTTCAATTCATTAACAAACAAACTACCAGTGCCCAATTGAGAGTTTCTACATTCTTAGACTATTAAAAAAAAGTTTCCCCTTCGACAATTGTATGTTAAGCTGTCTACATATCATCAATTGAAGTATAAATAATACTAGAGGGCTCAGTGACGTAAGTGCAACGGAAGGAAAAAAATATAATGAATTTAAATGAACTTCTCAATTATTATAAATAATCCTAAATTAACTATCTCAAAAATTGCTGCAATATCTTACTTGAATGGCAGTGATCGTACTGAACAGCTGGGATCCTTACAATAACTTGCATCATGTCGAATTTTTGCTCTGGTAGCTAAAGCATTTCGTATAACAGAAGCCTTTTTCTCAATTAAATTCTCCTCCACACTAGCATCACTATAATACTGAGAGCTTTCATCATGCAACGAATAATCTCCCCACTCTTCACACAAACCAGAATCATCCTCTCTCATTAGAAGCGCATTGTGTAGAATCGAACAAGCACCAATAAAAGCAACTGCAGTCTTAAACTCCTCTTGTATTGGCCTACTCAAAACACCCCAATTCTTCAAACTAGCAATGGCTTTCAATGCTGGCGCGCGCATCAAATTATGTGCTGCATTGAAATTCTCTTCAATTGTTCCTGGTTTTGCATCCACAAACGGTACCATTAACCATGGAAGCAAAGGATACCCTCCATCACCAATCAAATACTGATCTACAACCACTCCACTAACAGATATTTGACCTGAATTCAATAACTTATTTTCTTCAATATCTTTATACAAAGTTGAAGACTTAAGCACTCTTGAATCACCCCTATCACCACGAATGCCGGCAACAATGCTCAATATTCTTGATGATGAATCAACAACAATTTGAACTGCGACACTATCTTCATTAAATCTTTCATCTGTTGAAGATTTTGATCCATTATTTTTAACAATCTTGAACCTAGTACAATCAATTACTCCACAACAATTAGGCAACCCAGTAAGTTCTTCGAAAGATTTTGATACCGATTCAAGCTCTTCTATTCCAGGAAAAGCAACCCAGAATCGAAAATTGGTGCAGAGAACCCGGCACAATTGCTTAACGCAAAACCGAGCCACCGACTCAGTAACCCGGAATCTGTCGGCAATTTCATTGTAAGTTGACCCGGTAACTAACCTAAAGAGGCCAATACCGAGCCGGAGATCAGCCGAGAGATTCACGGGTAAACCAACCGGGTCACGACAGTCTAGTAATGGCTCGAGCAATCCAGATAACCATCTGAAAGTAGTCGAATTCATTTTGAACAAGTTTCTAAACGAGTCAGGGGATTGAGTCAGAGCGAGTTCACCCAATCCATTTCTCAATTTTGAAACTTTATCTTCATGGGTCGTTACAGAATCTTGTTCTGACAAATGGGTTCTCTTCCTTTTCCTTGACATCGACACTAAAGGGATCGAAGCAGCTATCTGCTGTGATGAAACGAAATGGGAAATCAGAGGAAAAAGGTTTCTCCTTTCGCAGGAATCGGAATCTGGGAACAGAAGAATAAGAAGGAGAAATAGCTGAGAGATTAAGGAAGCTAGAAAGGCAGACAATTTCTGAGAATCCATGATTAATTGTCAGTGAATCTGATTTTCTTGGGAATCGAGTTTGTGTCAGAGAGTTGCCTATGACAAGTGAATCTGCGAAGACAAAACAGATAAAGGCACCTGGCAATCATTTGTCTCTGTGTTTTTGGGTTACCAACAAACAATTGCAGAAGTTTCTTTCGTGGCATGCGACTCATTTTCTTGTTTCTTTTTCTGGATTTTGATTTGGTCTATATTTGGATTTCCATTCAGCACAGCCTCTGGTCAACTTTGGTTGTAAAATCATTTTTATTGATCACGTGACGTGATAATTAATTTAATTCTTAAAAATTCTAAAAATAATTTAATAATTATTTTACTATGTTTTAGGGAATAAAAATTTAGTAGCATTTATTTTTTTAACTGAATATCTGAAAATTTTTAATTTTAAATAGATTTAAATGTGAATAATTTTTTGTTTTAAATTTAAATATAAGTATTAAATTATTTATTTTTAAATGAAAATATTTCAAAATTAATATTTGTACCTTTATATCCATAATTTTATATGTTAAATAAATAATACAATTTTAAATCTTATTTTAGTTATTTATATTATATAAAAATAAATAAATATTTTTAATTTACAAAATAACTTAATAAATCTAATTTAAAATAAAATAATAAAAATAATTATTTTATTTTATTTTATTATATGTTTTGAAAATAAAAAAGAAAGTGTTAGATTTTTTATATGGATAAAAATATAAATAAATTAATTATGTAAGGATACTTTTATAAATATTTTTAATAAAAATTTAAAGACTTTTAATATTAAGTAAAAATTTAAAAAAAATTATTTTTTATTAAATAAAAGATGTCTTAAAAGTTCATTAAGTTAAAAAAATATATTATTTTAATTATTTTAAACAAATAAATTAAGATAATTAAACATTAAACAAAAAAATATTCTCTTAAATTAGGTAAAATGTTATTTCCTTCTTTTTTTGGCCTAATACTCTATTGTCCCCAACTTTTTCAAAAATCAACGAAAACCTTACGTCCTTTTATTTTGTCTTTGAAAAATTTGAAATAAATCAAATTAAACTTTATAATTTATGAGAATATAATTGAGAATAGTGGAATATCGGGTAATTTTTGAAAAAATAAAAAAAAAATAATTTATTAAACTAAGAGGTATGAAAAAAATGATAATTTATCCTCTTAAATTCTTTAAATAATACAAGAGATTTCTTAAATATGATATTTAGGATTCCATTATTTTTTAGGTTAACCCTAATTAATCAGAATGATATTAATTTTTATTTATGTAATAATCACAAAGAAGTTAATAAAACTCATTGGTTATGAAGATTGGGATCCAATATGTGGACCAATTCCAACCATATAAATAATTAAAAATTTCGATTAATCCATCCGACAAGAAATACTTAAAATATAAAGATATGATGTGTTTGATTTTCATTTTTTACCTTTAGAAATTATTAACATTTTCTATCAATTTCTTTATTATCCTTAACTTTATTAATTAAAAATAATACTTAGAATAACAATACTAATAAAAAAACAAAATTTAGAATTAATATATATACTAATAATGGAATAATATAATTTATATACAAAAGCTTATATTTGTAACATTATTGTAATTTAAAATTAAAAAGTTTTAACTTTTAATCAAAGTTATTGTAAAATAAAATTATCAAAGATCAAATAAATAAGTAAATGATCTGCAAATGTCAATTACAATCACGAATAAAACTTCAAATTGAGTCGATTTAAATTTTATTTTCATGTTAAAATCAAATTAAAGAGACACATTGTTAAGAGTTTTAACTTTTTATTTATTATTATAAAAAATAATATTATGGTTTCATTTCTTGCAAGTGAAGCATGCGCCTATGAGAGTACGATCTTCAACTACTCACTTTCCTAATTTCCTTTTTTCTACGTCACATAAATGTTGCATACTGAAAAGTTCTATCGTATCTTGTTGGGCCCAACTTTGCTAAGGCTAGAAAGAACATTGAATTCTCATTGTGGACCCAAAGTCGCAAAATGTCGGCCCAGTAGGCCCATCAACGTTAACATTGCATAGGAACTACAACTAATCAACATCAACCTTGTTTAAAATGCTCATCTTATTTATTTTTATTAAAAAAAAAAAAAAAAGTTCTAGTCGTTTAATTTAAATCCAAAATAATCACATTTTTACAACGTTCAGCTGCATAGATATATTAACACTCTTTGTAACAAAAAAATGTTTTTAATGTAAAAGTCATCTTTAATATTGTTTATTTAATATGAAACATTTCTTTTTTGGAGATTAAGTTTTACCTATTTAATTTTGAAATAGAAAAAAATACATTCAAATATTTTGTTTTTTATATTTTTAAAATGAAATATAATTTAATTATTTATATTACATAAGTCTTTACCTTATATTGTACAATAAATATATTTTTATTATTTTAATAAAGTTCAGTGAGAGTGATAATTGGCTTTAGAGTTTCACATCAAAACATGTTTATAATATATTTTAAACATAGTTAAATTATATTTTTATTATTTATATATTAAACATAAATATAATTCATTTAATAAGGTGCTAATAATTTAAAAATACGAACTCAACAAAATAATTGTAGTGTTATAATTATGTTTATTTTAAATATTGTTAAATATTTTTTGAAAATATTAAAAAAAAAAAAGAATAAAATTTTAAGAAGTAGTAAATTATTTATTAAGTCCAATGAGGAAAAACAAAATAGCGAGGCCCCATCTCATTGCATGAAAGCTACGTGTACAATAGCTTGGCTATGATGTAATGTAAGGAATGGTAAGAAGACCCTACATCATCAAGCAAAGGGTAACACTGAGCCTGGGGTAAAGCAAAACAAGCGTAATATTTAACAGCGCCATGACACTGACAAAAACAAAATCATGATATTAGTATTGAAATAATGAATTATGTTCATTTCATTTCATTTCATTACAATTTTTACATTACTCCCTCTCCCTCAATTTAGCTTTCTCTCTCTTTTTTTTTCCTTCTCTCATCCATGGTTTTGGCTTCCCAGTGCCTGTTCTTGTCTGATTATCATTTTTATTATCTTCTCCTTCCTCCTTTCTTCTGTTTTCTTTGCTAAAAAACAATCAAAAAAGTAACTGAAACAACACTTCTACCAACACTTAGATTGCCTGAGAGAGGGAGGGAATAACGCTTTGGTTAAAGAAAAAAAAGAGAGAAATAAAAATAAAAATCCGAGAAAAATCCAATGAAAATCAATTAAACGCTTCTGGATTTCAGATTCTTTCGGCAACTAGTGTTAACATCACTATACCCATTTCATTTCTTGGTTTCATCGATCTCCTCTTCCCCCTCTCTCTTGCTTGCCCTCTCGCTCAGGTGCTACTCTCATTCGCTTGTTTTTCAAGCTGTTTTTCATTGATCGTTGGATTGCTTTGGATGATTGCGTCATTGTTTTGATTTTGTGGTTCTTTTTTTTTGTCTTTATTTTTTGTTCTGGTTTTGTGCAATTGTGAGGGATCGGGTTGACCCAGGCTGGATTCTGAATTTCATTTGTTCTTTCTTCTTTCTTCTTTTTTTATTCTTTTTCTCTTTTTGTTTCATGGATGTAATGGTTTGATTTGGACTTCTTGTATATCAAAATTGGGTCTTTTTTTCCTGGTTTGATTGAATAAGTTTTTGAAATGGTTCCTCTTCGTTTTTGGTACTTTGATAGTCCAAATAGTGGCTTGGCGATTCCTTCAAAGTTGTTTTCCATAAATTTGTATTTTTTGTTCGTTTGTTTTGAGTTCGTTCTGGCGATGTTTCAGTGTGCCAAAATTTTATGGTTGGCAATGTGGCTGTTTAATTGTGCTTATATTGATGTTTAACATCCTGTTTCTCATCGTTTGAATTTGGATTTCTGGTCAATTTGTTGAACCTTACGAATATAGTTCTTGCTGGAACGCGTTGGCTGTATAAAGCTAGGTATTTTTTTATTATATAGGTATTTTAATTTATACATTTTTGCCAGCTCAAGCTAGTTTTTGTGTGATGGGATTTTTGTGGTGACAATTTAATATTAATAAGCACATTATATCACATAGTTATAAGTAATCATATATCGTTCTTTTTTATAGTTGCAGCTTCATATTGTTTTGAATAGAGCATATGAAACCTAAATTGAAGTGGTGGAAACATAAAAATGCTTTGTTGGGGAACTTGTTGACAATTTTATGGTACAATCATGGCAATATCTTGTGTATGCCACTCATAAGTTCAGGCATAGCGAGATTTGATCAAACCGTTTTATTGTGATTTGTGCACTGTCCATTTGAGCCAGAATTGTGATAATAATATGGTCTTGAGAATGAATGATTCAGGAATGAGGCCCATTTGGATGTAGGAATAGAATGGAAATTGGTGTCGTTAACTGTGCAGCGAAAACTATATGATAGCTATGAATCTTTGTGATAGAATTAGAAAAAAAAAAAAAAAGGAATAAGAATTGCGTGGAATTGATAATTGTGTGAACTAGTTCTGATTGAAGCTAGATAACATGGTAGCATTGCAACCCTGACCATAATTGGAGGCTACATGGTGCAAGAATTTTCTATTGAGTTAGTTTTATTTTCTTTTTCTATCTGGTTTATTCCACACTTAATATTATGCTATTTTGACATTGCTTGTATCTTTTCAGCTATCATTTTGGTTCGATACTCATCCTTTCATCTGTTGGTTGCGTGAGAAGTTTGTAACTTGTCTTGCCATTCGTTCCTCAAATTTGGGCCATTGTTCAACATCTTGTAGACTTGTTCTGGTCGGAATAATTGGCCCTGATGCAAGGTCAAGGAAGTACCATTGATTCCTTCCCCGAATCTGTTAATATTGATCAGGGTTCTGTTTCCAATGACACTAGTATGAATCAGCAGACTTCTTTGAACAGTATACTGCATCCTGTAGAAAGTTGTTTGTCAACTTATACTGTAGCTTCTGATGGTGCAACATGTGTAAATGCTGCTACTCATGATGTTCAGAGCTTAAGTGGCTGGAATTTGGGTGAACCTAGTTCTGGATTGACTTCACAGAATCAGAAGAATGATGGTGTAATGAAAATGGAACATGGTTGGTCTACTTCCTTTAGTGCTTGTACTGGGGGTGTTCCAAGGTCAGATGAAAGGCAATATGAACCAACTAGTATAATTTTTCCTCGGAGATGGAGTGTTGCCCACAGTGGCATTCAGGATAGAAGTAGGCCTTTGTTTTTGCAGGGTTCCAGCTCTAATCATGCTCCACAAAATGTTAATCTGAATGAAGAATATGTAGGCAACAGTGTTAATGGGGGACAGGGTATGCATCTAGGTGCAAACCCAAATCTCTCTGACTCTGGTGGGTTGGAAACAGACCAGGCATATCATGCCAGTGCTCCTTTTGACAAAGTTGGATCTTCATCTGGAAGCTCTGGTTTTATGGCAGAAGAAAACAATAGTGATGCAGGTTCTTCTTGGGGTTTATCCTGCAAGAGGAAGGCCCTTGAAGGCATGTCTCAACAGTCTTGTTCATCAGGAAGTACTAGTTTCTTTCCTCAAGCTGAAAATGGTGTGTCTGTGCAGTATGATGTATCTAGCAGCTTAAGTTTGTCTCCACCTTCACAGAATTCCCCTAGTGTTTGTCCTCCTGTGCAAGCAAATCCTAGATCTGGGGTTGGCATGAGAATAGTAGATGATGGTCTTCCTTCTTCAGGTATCATTGGGAATACAGAAAACCGCCTGAGAAGTTTTGACAGGAGAGAGGATCCCAGACATCATCAGGAATCTGTACCATTCAATTTATCATCAACAGGGAGTACTGGTGGATCAAATTTTCCTTCTCATTCATCACCGATGCCTCTCACATTTAGTGATTCTCTGGAATTGAGATCCACAGCAGCACTAACTGCAAATACAAATGTGTCCCAGAACCAGCCACATGCTATGCACGTTTCTACTTTTCCTAGAATTGTGCATCCTTTCCCTTGGAGTGGTGGTTCCAGTTCAAGAGCTGGTAATCTATCAAGTTCTTTTCTTTCTGGAGAGATACAAGAGGAAGGACATGGAAGAAGCATCCCAAGAAATAATGCAGAGCATGCCATGTTTGTTCCTTCAGTGAGAAACATGGTGCAGGATCCAACAAGTTGGAGTTTGGCTACTGGAAGCTCTTCCGGAGGCATTTTATCAACCCCTAGAATTGGATCCAATTCAAGCAGCCATCCTTCGCCTGCTTCTGCCTGGATTCCTCACCACAGTCCCTCAGCACATAGTCAGCAAAGATTATCAGAATTTTCTCCTTGGTCTTTGTTTCCATTTGCTGACCCTGCTTCTGGGGGTCATAGTGGTCATTTTCCACCATTATCTTCAGGTCCTTCTTCATCTTCACAGGAGGCAGTCATACCATCTGCTTCTAATAGTCAGGTTCGTCATCAACCACAGAGAAGGTCATCATTTCTGATGGAGAGACAAGGTAATGATGTTCTTGGTTTGCCCCATTCTTTGCAAGCTTTAGCTGCTGACATCGATGGGCGACACCGTCTGATATCTGAGGTTTGTGTTTTTATTATTTTCTCTCCTTTTCAACTTCATTGCCTCTTTACATTTATTGGTTTAAGGCTTTGTTACAAGATATGGCTCCTTTGTGGTGGTGTTGCTGTATCTCTTTAAGATTACAATACTTTGATATCTTATGTGCTATTACTTAAGGGGTACATATGTCTATCATTTTTATAATTGCTGTGGTGTTGTATATCTGAGTTGAATTTAACATGTATAGAATGTAGTTATCAAATTACTATTGATGTTTGTGTTTTATGCTGATATCTATATCCTATATATGTGATAAACTGACATGCATTTGAAGCAATTATTTTGATGTATATATTTAGAAATTCCAATAGAGTAGTTTGATTGGGCTTTTGGAATAGCTCTAATTGTTCATTTTACTTTTACATTTTTTATTTGTCTGTTTTAATCTTTGAGGAAAGTAATAAAACTTCTTAAGTTGCACTGCTGCAAAACATCAATTTTCACTCTCATAAAGTCGGGAAATTAATAACCATTCTTTATCACAAACAGTATATGTTGATTATATTCCATGGTATTTATATTTGTTTACTGCTATGAATTGTTAGTATTTCCAACATTAAAATCCAGATATATGAAGAAGGTAATGTGATGATGATTAGAATGGCCGTTAGTAACATTATTTGTTGTCAAATATAAAATTTTCTTTTTCTTTTAATAGGAATCTAAGGAAACTTTAATGTAAGAAGAACAGATTTAACTAGAATCTCCCACCAATTCTTTCATGTGTTGATCATGGCCATCATGCGGATTTAGGAATTCAATTGCTGGATTGAATGTTTCATTTTAGTGTTAGCATATTGTCATGTATACTTATTGCACAGGGTATTTTCACTATTATGAGATATAAAAATGGTAGGAGTGTTGAAGTTATGTCTTGACACCTAGTTCCTTTCATGAGAAAAATATTTAATTACATTGATATGATGCAAAATCAATGTTGTGAATTCTAGGCTTAATTATCATTCTCACAAGAAAAGAATAATTTAAATGATAATGGTGAGAAGGATGACAAGGCAGATGACTTTATTATTCTTTTAGTTTGATGATATTTGTTTAACCTAAGGCTTGTCCAATTGACCTTTTAGGCTCTTATATTTTGTTCTTGCTTTACATGGGGGATCTAATAAAGCATATGAAGGTAAAGATAAGGGGTTTCATAGGTACGCTTATTTTAAGTGTCTATGTTGTAGTCTTTAATGCTCGATGATGAAGAGAAGCAAACCATTGCTTTCTTATTTGGCTAAGAAGTGTGGTTATCTGTCCACTTGGCCCCTACTCAATTGACTTTCCGTGGAAATCCCTTTAGCTTTTAGGATGTCCTAGGCCTAGAGCAAGAAAGGGATGAGGAGCTTAGTAAAAGAACAAAGATTTAGTTCCGTTAACACTCTTAAGTTTATTGGTGATTGTTGGTCTAGCTGGTTGACATTAAACAATCTCTTTGGACTTGGAACTATTACACTATCCTGTTAGGATTCCTTAATTTTGGGAATTTATTTTAGTTCAAATTTAGGAATTTATTTTATCTTTCAATTTACAGTTATCATATACATATCTGATAGAGTTAGAGTTATTGTATCTTATGTTTATGTTATCTTAAGTTCTTATCTTATATTAGAGTAGTTATCTTAGATACTTCCTGCCTATAAATAGGCCTTATATTCATGATTCAGATCTCAATCAATACAACTCTTTCATCAGTTATCTATTGTGGAGGCTCATCCCATCGAAGAGATCATAATTATTTCCTAAACCATAATCTCCCTTTTCAATTTCTCCAATTTTAATCAATAGAACCCTAGGGTTCTACCATATCCCTTCTAGATGGGCCTAGTAAAACGTATGCTGAGATTGCCTTTAGCGATGTAGTAGTTTCAAAGATGTCTAATAAATTGATGCACATAATGGCAAGTAATTCATTCATGAAACCTGAGAGAGGAGATAAAGTTTCTTAAAATGGAATGTATCCAAAGCTCTTAAATGCTTAAGCACCTATAGATTGAAAACTTGCCAATATCCATGCTTATCTTAAGGTTGTTGATTTTGAGAACTATACATAATAGTTACCTTAATTTCTTCGGAATCAAGACACGAGATGATTATTTTCTTTTATTACTATTGTCAAGTGTGATATGCTGGCTTAACAAAAATAGTTAGTTGCGGAGATATTCATTTTTCTAAGGTACCATAAATCTAGGCCGTATTATCATATAAACAAGTTTAGCTTTACATTTTAGAGTTGAAGATATGGAAAACTTCTGAAGATTGAAAATATACAGTCTAGATTTATGCTTAGCATCAATGAAAGAACCTTTCAGAAGGATTAGCATAATGTGAATGCTTACTTTTGCCATTGAAATGAATAGTTTGCATGAACTAAATGTAGCATAATCTTATTTCCAAAGTTAATATTATGAAATTAATAGACGAACTAGCATTTTTGAGACTAAATATCATAGGGAAGAAGATGGGTATCGGAATCAAATATACCATATTTATAGATAACTTATTGGTTGTTGGGCTTGATCAGTATACATCTAATGTTGAGGTCAACTAAGACAACAATAAGGTACTGGTTTGACCTTTTTTCGGTGTCAAATTAATAATTATGAATAGAGAAAAGTTATCAATTTGTGGAAGAATGGACCTATTAGGGGGAATACAAAAGGATATTTATGGAGACATTAATACAAAAAGTGAGACGGCAGGTTTCTCTTGTCTCCTAGTTCTTGAAAAGCGCTCTTGGGTCGTACAGTTTCTTCTCAATCTGGTGTTCTCTGGCATCCCCAGAGTGAGCTTCTTTCATTACTTGGCTTCCTCCCATCGTAGACAACAAAGTAATGATCCTGTTAACCCTCTCTTGGAAAGAGTATCTCCTGACGATAAATAATTTATTAGTTTTGAAATTACATGCAGGAAGAAATAGTTTTGAATTTATTGAGAACTCAAATAATTTTCCATTTAAGGTTCTAAATTATCTGATATGAAATAAGCTTGGATTCTACATGTAAGATATTATGCGAAGTAATTCTAATTTGAAGCATCTTTACTTTGATAACTGCTATGTTCGGTTTGGTACAAGTTGAATTGATTTTGTTGTTCCAATTTTTGCTTGATATGTTTGATATTGTCAACTTTGGCATTTTTAAAAGCATCATAACTAGAACCCATTGCCATATTATAGATATTGCCAAGTAGAAATTGCATTAATTATAAAATTCCTTAAGAACGTTGAATATAACGTTTATTGATTCTGAAAACAGATTTTTTTTCTTTCTCAGTCCGTGAAATTTTGTTCTGGTTATTGTTTTTTTTATTATGTTATCTAAAATGTAAACTTTTGGATATGGACTTCACATGGCTATTGAAAAATGATCCACAATATATTATGCTTGTTTATTATTGATGGTTATTTTAGATTGCCCCTTTGCAGTATCTATTTTACATTCTCTATTGTGTTGGTTACTATTTTGATTGTTAGCTCATAACTTTTAGCAAGGTATAGTGAGGATTAAATGTTCATCTTCTTCTCTGTGGCCCAGATTCGTCAAGTCTTGAATGCCATGCGACGGGGAGAGAACTTACGAATTGAGGTTTGCTTTTGAATTTTTCAATGATACATGCTTATCATTCTTGTCATTTTATCATTTGCCATGAACTTGTTATTTTAGCGAAAAAAATGACCGCAAGCTTGGTAAAAGTTTGATTGAGAGCCATTTCTTCTTCCATAATATCTCACACAATATGTCACTAATGGTGATGAAAGGTCAGATCACTTGATGTTTCATACAAGAACTCACCACCATTGATCCTGAAACATTAATGGCTCATGTACAAATATTTCATGCTTGTTATTGAGTTTTTTCTCCTGAAATTAATAGTTTCCTTCTATGCTATATATGCAGTTATAATTGCCATAATAATGTATGTAATTCTTAGATTCTCTCAATGAACCAATTTCTTTGGAAATTTACTTAAAGCTTTGTACCTTGAGGCAGTAAACCTATATCTAACAGAAAAATGACAAAGATGATGGTAGAGGTGAAAACAAACTCTAATTCTGATTATACGGGGCCTTTGATTGAACATGATCATATTTGTGACAACATTCAGGAATGTGGAGGTAATTTAGTTTGAAATATAATTCGCTGACAATAGTGATAATGTAAAGAAGTAATTATCAGCACCATAAACGTAGCTTGCATGAAGTTTGAGTGTAGAAACCAATAAATGCTGTGTCTGGTTCACTGTGTAGTAGAAACACTACACCCCTAGGTGGATGCATGTCATTCTCAGCTTACCTTCAAACAGTGCATGATTTTAAAGTTGTCTTTAGGGAGATTTATGTTAGACAAGAAAGAAGACCATGAGTCTGGGTATCAAAAAGAAGCTGAGTTGCAAAGATTGTTGAGATTACAAATTCCTTCTGCTAATATTTTTATCTAGGAAATGTGTTTATGGATAACTTTCAGGACTTAGGGATGAGTATCAAATAGTAATTTTGGCAATCTGTGGTGGTGTGTGTTTGTCCTACATCCAGTGGCCTTCAGCTGGCAGCTGGTTGATA
>JAWDEX010000015.1:679090-691716 GCA_035221805.1 Trichilia hirta | reverse complement strand
CAAAATTGCAAGAAGCATTATTTCCCATTAGCACACTCTTACTGTTTACTGCTTGATATGTCTTGAACCAATCTTTGTGAAATGTCATGTGAAATGAACATCCAAAATCCAAAATTCAAGAATTTGTCAAACTGTCAGAGCACCTCAAAATGAATAACATATCTCCATCACTATCTTCTGATTGATTATTAGCAACGTTGGCAGAACTAGAAGCCTTATCTTTCTTCTGATTTTTTTGCTAACCACTTTTTATACGCTGGACTGGACAATCTCGTTTCATATGCCATTTGCTTATGACATTTGAAACATTCAACTTTCTTCTTTGCCTTTGATCCCCCTTTTGTTTCGGATTTATCCTTGTCCTTCTTCCTTCCACCCTCTTGACTACCCTACGCTATTAGCCCTTCACCTGAGGTCCATCATCGGTGTGCTGCTTCCTTTGATCATACTCCAAAAGAGCGTCAATAGCATTCTCTAATTTTACAATTTCTTTTCCCTAAAGTAGAGTGGTCACCATGTAGTTGTAGGAATTTGAAAGTGAAGAAAGAAGAATAAGAGATTTATCCTCCTTAAATAGATTTACATCTATCCTAAGCAAATCCCTAATCAGCTGATTGAACTAATCAATATGATGGCTTAAGTATGAACCCTCTATCATTTTCATCTTGCGCAGCTTCTTTTTCAGATGTAACGTATTTGTCAAGGATTTCGACATGTACCGCAATTGTAATTTCTCCCAAAGAGTCTTCGCATCTGTCTCTTCCATGACATGAGACATAATCTCATCCGCAAGACAACTACAAATAGTACTAACCGCCTTTTCCTCCGTCGTCTCCCAGTCATTGTCTGTAATTTTCCTTTGGCTTGACCTCCTTCCCTAACAAGACTTTCGACAGACTCTGTTGTACTGGAAGATCCTTAACCCTTCTCTGGCATAACTTGAAGTTTTGATTTCGACCATTGAACTTCTTCACATCGAATCGCGTAAAAGATGAAATGCTTGCCATTGAAACCTGGCTCTGATACCAGTTGTTACGTAATATAATGAAAAATAATAGCAGAATTAATCAAACATACAGAAGCATCAGAAATTTACGTGGTTTGGCAACTTGCCTACGTTCACGGGCTTGTAGCTATTTCTTTTTATTTACTTGTAAGTTAGGTTACAATACATTGTATTTATATTAAAACCCTACTTATAAGAAATTTTCAAAATTACCCTTTTAATACACCGCAGGAGGCTTCGCCCCCCACACCTGCCCAACTATTAATTGACTCTCACATAAAGCATTCCCCCTAAAGGCGGAGCCGACAGTGGACTACGCTATGTTCCGTCCACTATCACTGGCCCGTTCTACTTACCACAATGGTGCCTACAAATTCGAACCTTTTTGAAATATGAGCTAATCCAATAAGGTAATTAATTTGTATTACCTTGTAAGGTAAATGGTGGAGGTGAAAACAAACTCTAATTGTGAATACAGGCCTTTGATTGAACATGATCATATGTCATTTTCTTCTTACTTTCCACAGTGCATGAATGTTAGACTAGAAGACTCTGGAGTCTGGGTATCAAAAAGAAGCTATGAGTTGTAAAGATTGTTGAGATTACAAATTCCATTTACCAATATTTTTATTTAGGAAATGAGTTTAGAGATAATTTACATGACTTAGGAATGAATATCAAATAGCAGTTTTGGCAATATATGGTGGTGTATATTTGTCCTACTTCCAGTGGCCTTGAGCTGGCAACTGGCTGTTATTATGTGAGTGTATACATATATTTGGTGGATGCTTAAGAGAAAAAAAAAAAAAGAATGTAGCAAGCTGCATCCTAGACTAAGGGAAACCTGTAGGACCATCTAGCTTTTCTAATTTGCTAAATAGATTTTCCGACACTTTGTTTAATGGATCTAAGCTCCAATCAGATATTCAGCGTGAACTTAACTGTTCTTGGGGCATCTGTATAAGCAGGAACTGCTACAGAGAAGAAAATGTTTAGGATCTTGGTTTTCACCATATAAAAGGACTTTGTGCAGCATTTGACATCTATGTGGTGGTTATCTGCAGGATTATATGCTTTTTGAGCCATTCGTATATCATAGTCTGGCCGAAATGCACGACAGGCACAGAGACATGCGCCTTGATGTTGATAACATGTCTTATGAGGTAAGAAATGGCAGTTATGCCCCTCATAGATATTTCACATTGAAGGTGGTTCCACTTATACGGAAATTGGAATGTTAGGAATTGTTGGCACTTGAAGAACGCATAGGAGATGCGAATACTGGACTGAGCGAGGAAACCATTGTGCAGATAATGAAACAGAAAAAATACACATCCATTGACATAGAATTCCCGTCAGACCAGGAGCCTTGCTGTATTTGTCAGGTATGAGTAAGGGAAAAGAAAAGCATATATTGCTGGTTCAGAAACTTAATTTGTCCAGACTTCTTCTGTTAATGCCTTGTTGTGGCAGGAGGAATATGTTGATGGAGATGATCTTGGGATGCTGGATTGTGGACATGACTTCCATATGGTCTGTGTCACACAGTGGTTAAAGCAGAAAAAATTGTGTCCCATTTGCAAGACGACAGCCCTTCGTACATGAGAGGGATGATCCTTGTTATTGGAGCGAGGCGCATAGTTTCTTACAATTGCATATTAAAGTAGATAGTCAGGTGGATGATATTGTATTTTATACGTTGTCTTGCTTATGAACTGCATTTAGTTTATGAAATGGAGCGGCCATTATAATATGTCATAAATTGCAGCATGATTAAGGAAAAGGGTTACCTTTATAGCATTATGACAATCATAAAGAATATTTTCAATAACATAAATGACATTTTCAAGCTCTTAGCAGGATACGTATAGTATTTTATTTCTGTTATCTTTGGCTAGATTTTATTCAGCTTATTTGTTTGATCATATCTGTGCTGCGTAGCATCTCTTAAATTTTAAATCGTAGTTGATCGACATACTTGAATTGTCTTTTAAACGATGCTCCCTTTTGGCCCAATAATTTCACTGCTTAGAATTTCTTGATATATTTCTTTGGACCCGTTTTATTTAGAATGTAAAGTTTGTTTTCGGTAACACTTGTATTCCAACTAAAGTGGCGGATAATGTGTCATCATCACAGACAGTCGTTTATGAGAGTTATTTTCGTTATTATCTACTATTATATTAGGTAATTGTGTAATGTTGTCGTTTGTTATTTGTTTTCCAATATTATAAGTACATAATTATTCATATTCGATGTTGCTGAAGAAATGTAGAGGATGTATACTTGTCTTATACAGCCGCAGTTTCTTGTAATTATTATACTTGTGCTGATGAAATAACTGCCATTGAGAATAGCTTGTACTGGTTGAGTTGATATGCTATGATGACGTATACACGTTTTCTGTATTTTCATCTATTTGAAAAGTACTTCTGTCTTGCGTGAGAATTTACTTGGTGACACCCAATTCCCTAGTTTACAAAACGGGTGGGCAGATTTAATTTGAACCAATTCAAATGGAATTAAATTGACAATTAGTTGGTCTGAATCGATTTTAAAAATTTGGATTGATTTTTAGATTAGATTAGACTAAATTCAAATTGAGATGTTTAGATTGATTTAAAATTTAAATCTAAATTAATTCAAATTAACAGTGGTCCTCTTTTAGGCCAATCTAATCTAAATTGACAATAGGATAGTCTCATAATTTTCAGGTTAAAGATTTTAGAAACCCTAAGCCATACAATTCAAAACCAACCAAATTTAAGTCCTTCAATAGCAAAAGCAAAATTTATTTCTAGCCAATCGACATGCCATAACCTATATTCTTCAATCATTGAATTTCAAGTCATAAATAACATCACTCGTTGTAAGCTTAATCGTAACTTAAAAGAGACTTTTAGTGGTCTTCCAGACCTTTTATACAGGTTCAAAACTTATTGAACCACAATTTCTTTATATTTTTTTATATTATTATTTATTATTTATTAATTTTACCAATTTTAATTTTATTATATTTTAATATACCCAAAAAAAAAAAAAATATATTCTTTTCTTTTTGGGGCAAAAACCATCTTTCGTTTGCATGGTCTTTCAATAATATACTTTCCATGGCAAAGTTGGTGAAAATTCAAATAGATTTTTGCAAATGGGAAAACCATAGCTTACTTTATTATGTAAGAGATTAAGTTACAATTAGTTGAGAAAATGGAAAATGGTAATGTTATATTTTGTCACCAGAATTAATATTTGGATTATAGAAAAGAAAATATTGAATTTTGAATGTAAAAGAGGAAGAGTCCACTTAAACACGTCTAATCAGTGAATTTCTAAATATATTTCTCTTGGATACATTGATATCCAAGAATTGATATATAACAAATGGTTAAGTACTAGTAAGGTTAGGATGTCATGCTTAACAACAAGGATTTCTTGCCTTTTTCAGCTAGATGCAAATGTATTAATATGATAATATCAATTAATATATGCATGCCGAGATTGCCCTTAAAAATCATCTTTTGATCCCATCATAAGATTCTATCTAAACTTGACAATATTGGCCATATTTTCACAAACACAAAATCAGCGATTGAAGAATCAACATTAGGAATTGTTGTAGATTGAGAATTTTAATGGGAAAAACTCTGTGCACCATATTCGAATCATTATATATATTTATATGAAACAATATTATTTTGTGAAATAAAGTAAACTAGTTTTTCAGATAGATTTATAATAATACATATGACAGTATATGATACTATATGATCAAATAATTGTATTATAAGGTAATAAATACTATATGATCAAATAGGAAAAACTAAAAATTTTAATTCTTTATTTTTGGATTCAAACTTAAAGTCTCTTCTACATACACGTAAAAAATAAGAAATATATATAACTTCAAACAAATTTTTATCTTTTATTGACTCTTGTTTCCAAAAAATTACCTACAGCTAAGGAATTTTACACAACCCTAACCCTAAAATCCAATGCAAATTTGAAGAAAGGAGTGAAAACTTAACGTTTTCAATCTAGAACGTATTAGTAACGTCGTTTCTAGTAATTTCAAGATAACATGGTGTAATTTTGTTACCAAATGCAATGCCAAGTGGTATCATAATGAGAGTAAGTGGGACCCTAAAATAAAAAACACAAAGAAATCTTTGGCTTAGCTTATTTATATCCGTTTTTGTTTTGATATATGGTAACGGCATTAGCTTATGATTGTATTTTGTGCTCTTCCTTCCCACAAAGAGAATCCTCTCTTACACTT
This sequence comes from Trichilia hirta, assembly GCA_035221805.1. Taxonomy (NCBI): domain Eukaryota; kingdom Viridiplantae; phylum Streptophyta; class Magnoliopsida; order Sapindales; family Meliaceae; genus Trichilia; species Trichilia hirta. The sequence goes on along the minus strand of JAWDEX010000015.1, from coordinate 686,434 downwards.
TGCCACCTTTTTAAACGTTTCCCTTTCCTTCCTTGTATCAGCCATTTCTCTTTCTATCTCTCTTTTGAAGCCTTTCTGTTTGTCATTCTGATTGTAACGATGTCTGAGAAAGGAGGAGGAAGCGAGGGTTTCTTGTGGGAAAACCAGTCGTGGGCTCTGTCGATTTCGGATCATTCAGGCGGGAGTGAAGAGGGAATTTTGTTGGGAAAGAATCCACCGTCGCTGCCGCCTTCAAGCTCGAACAGCCCAAAACCGATGGACGAAAGTAATATCAATGAACCAGCTACTGTCGCATCTGCACCAAGCAAGAAGCGAGACAGAGGAGGAGGAGAAGTTGGAAAAGATAATGGAAAGTTAAAGGCAAGTGGTGAGGTGAAAGAAATTGGTGAATCAGAACATGAGATACATATATGGACAGAAAGAGAAAGGAGGAAGAAGATGAGGAATATGTTTTCTAATCTTCATGCTTTGCTTCCTCAGCTTCCTCCTAAGGTATGCTAATTATAATAATATATAATATCAAACCATAGCTTCTTCAATTTGTTTCTTTTTTTAAATATTAAATAAATACAAGATAAATTTTTCTTTAATTCAAACCTACGCGAGTGAAATTTGAACTATGAACCCTTTTTAAGAGATTTTACCTATTGAATCAACTGATGAATAATATTCACTTTTTCAATGATTTTCTCGTTTACTCTTTTTTTCCTTTTTATGATAAGAATATTTGAGTTGAGAAACATTATATCTTCCTTTTATTTTCTTTTGTATGATGGTAGTGCTTTCTCTATCTTTCTGAGTTCTTTATAAGACAGCCATATACAGATGAGTCGTCTTTGGAAAAAGAGGTTCCCCTTTATACATATTGTGTTTATTTGATGGGCAGTCAGTCAGAATTTTCAGCTTTTCATTTTGTTTCGTTCGCAGACAGTTAAGTTTTTATGCTGGGGCAGGGCCATATCTACTATTATTTCATTTCAAGTTGCCTTTTGAAAAAACAACTGAGTACTTCAGGACACAAGAAAGAAATTTGATTATAGTCCAACTTAATTGCACCCATTATATCTGTAAATTTTCAGGAATGTATCAAATTACCAAATATGAGTGGAATGTATATTAAGCTTCTTTAACTAAGAGTTAGATTAGCTCTTTTAAGGGTTCTTAGTTATTCTTTTTTTCATTTAACTAATAATTTATTTCATCAAATTCTCCCATTTTGCTTTTGATTTCTGACATTTGGCGCTAAACTCTTTCAAGTTGACTCCGATTGCAGGTCACGGTCACCTCCTTCAGCTGTGGAATTTTTGCATCTAAAATTTTCCAAATCAAAACTATAATTAAACATAATAACAAAAATAATTAAAGGGATAATTTTGTGCATCGGGAAATTCCAGTTTTATAAGCTGCTCAATTTATTTTCTTCTAATACAAGAACAAACTCTATATTTATATGGAGAACATTTGTAGTTTGTAAACATCTCATTTCTGTTAGTTTTTGAATTTTTACAGGCTGACAAATCCACCATTGTTGATGAAGCAGTGTGCTACATAAAAACCCTACAGCAAACTCTCCAAAAGCTACAGAAACAAAAGCTAGAAAGGCTTCAAAGTGTCTCAGCTTTTGGTTTTGAGGCGTCGGTAATAATCCCACAAAAGCTAGAAAGGCTTCAAAGTGTCTCAGCTTTTGGCTTTGAGGCGTCGGTAATAACCCCACAAAAGCTAGCAGCCTTCAACTCGAACTCAAGGGAGGCATTTATGGCTGATCAAATTCAAGGTTCTTCTGATAACTTGATTGGCGCCATTGATGCAACCAACTCTTCAAATTTGCTATCAGTGTCACCGAATTATCCAGTAAGCTTTCAAACATGGACATCATCTAATGTTGTGTTGAACATTTGTGGAGATGAAGCACATATAAGTATATGCTCTTCCAGTAAGCCTGGGCTATTCAGCACCATTTGCTATGTGTTGGAGAAGCACAAAATAGAGGTGACATCTGCTCAAGTTTCCTCCGATTTTACTCGACGAATGTTCATGATCCAAGCACATGTAAGTATAAATCTTCATCAAATTTTTGTTGTGCTAGTGGTACAACAAAATTGTGTGGGAAGAGTATACTTCAGTTTCGTTTAAATCATATATAATTGATCATTCCATTGTCATATATATATATATATATATAAGCAATTAGCTGGCTAGTTTGAAGTCTTAATTTTATGAAACCTCAAAAATGGGTAGACATTTAGGGGTAGATCATATAAGGTTCATTTGCTGAATGTAAATGGAAAAAAACATAACGAAACCCTAAATTCGTGAAATAGTAATGCTATTTAATTATTATAGAAAATTTTTTATAGTTTGGGACAGTTTGGGAGATTATTGCTTTAGGGTTTCTGACACTAGTTTGACGGTTGTTGATATAGTAATATTTTTCTTATGTAGATTATAATGAAAAAGAAAAAGTATGTATTTTCAACAAAATCAAACTCTTCGAAAGTACATCACATGACCAAGATTAATTCTCTCATAATCTAGTTATACCATGAACGGTATCTTTTATACTTATATCCGTGCCCATTTTCAGTCTCTAAAGATTTCAACTTACCTTCTAAATAGGGCCAAGATATAAATTATCAATTATGCTACAAACACAAATACAAATAGAAAGACAAATTGCTAAAACCATTAGTTTTAGAAAATCCTAAAACCTGTCTTCTAAAAGTGCAAAAGCTTGCATGTTGTAATTAATTCAAGATGTTTATGTATATCATGCACGGCAGGTGAATGGAGCTTCGGATCAGTACACAGAAGCCGTACTTCCTGTGGAAGAAATATATAGGCGAGCTGCAAGCGAGCTGATGTTCTGGACTTCTTCTTGATTATGACGGAAATCAACCTGAACAGTCGTGCAAACATCAGTTTCATTTAGATCAAGAATCTGAAGTTTTTCTTTAGTTGTACTGCATCGTTAAAATGGATATATTTAACGTGGTTTGTGCTGCTTTGGCATATTCTAGCTAGCCATGGGTTTCCATTTATATAAAGAACAGGATGCGTCTTGCAACTTGTTTATATTCACTTATAAGATATATATATATATATACATATATATATATATATATATATATGAAGAGGATTCACGGAACAAAATGGAAATATGGAAACAATATTGTAGTAGTTAATTGACTGCTATAGAATGAGTATGATAAGAATATTTACAAAAGACATAAAAATGTTATAGCTTCCTACACATCCTAGATCATCATAATTCAATTGAAACTATGCCCTGATGAACAATTGACGTTTTGACTTTCAACATAATACAACCAAAAAAAAAAAAAAAAAAAAGGAATTATAACAATACAATGTACATTGTTAAGCCCTTTTAATAACAACGGACATTTTTTAAAATTTATTTTGACCTGTCAATGTCATATTGCAAACGGTGCAATTGAATTAACGAAGGTACGTACTTTCGATTTTTTTTTTTTTAATTTTTGTATTGAACTTTTAACTCTTTTATTATTATTTGCGTCTATTTTTCGTCCAACTATCCTAATAGAGAGCAAACCAGTAATATATGTATAAATAAAGTGGAATAGAGAGCAAATATATCATGAAATGGAAAATAATGTCTGAATAAGCCCTAAGAATGGCTGAGTGAAGATGGTGAAGTGAGAGAAGCTCCAGTATTCGTTGAACTGTATGAAGGTAAGTTATGACGGCTTGCAAAAGAAAAGAACATTAGAAATACGTGCAGGCGATAGTGGTCAGCGTGTACACTCTCATGCTAAAGTTAGCCCTCTATTTATAAAATGTGTTCTCTAGGATTTTGACCCCAGAGAGAATATAATGGAGAAATATTTCAGAAAGGATCGCTTTATTTTGGAGAAGAATCCCTTACATTAGCAGAAATGAGGTTTATTTAGTTTTTTTAATCTGGTTCTTTGATTTGGTCACGTATAAGAGATCTAATGGAAAGTCAGGACAGGTGTCCACAGATTAAGGGTAACTCATCATTTGCTTTCTGAAGAGAAATTAAGGTTTTCTGGGGGAGAGGGCACCTGGACTCTTTGCCTAAAGAGAAAAATATCCCATTTCAAAGATGGCCGGTTGGTCGCCCTGCAATGCCCATGTAAAATTTGATTTCGTGGCGAGCTTTGCATTATACAACATTTAAATTCGGGTTGTTAATCTACATAAATTAATTTAAATTTTGTTAAGTATTATAAGTAAATTAATATTCTAAAAAATTAATTTCACCTAACTTTTAATTACATTTTTTTCATATCAATTCGTTATCGACTCATTTTCTGAATTTATAACATCAGAATCCTAACTTAATTGGTTAACCCTTACGAGAATCAAGCCAAACTTATTTCTAATACTCAATTTTTATATTTTTATGCAAAATCAAGCAATAAAAATATTTTACGTTCTTGAATTCTTTTTAAGCGTTTTTAAAGGATTTAATAGTCTCCTAATTAATTAACGCTCTATATTGTATTATTCGAGTTTTAATTAAGGACAACTTTTCTTAAGTACCTTATCCTAAATTTGAAATTATCTAATCCGTAGCCAATGAACTAAAAGTATTAACTGAGCTATAATACAAATAAACTTATGAAAAGAGTAAATAAACAATAAGTAATTAAACTATCCCATTCATTATCTAATTTTTTTTCAGGTCTATAAGTAGAGTCCTAACACAATCGACTACCTTTCTTAAGTTTAAGCTGATTAACGTTAAATCTTAATTTTGATAGTCTACCCAGTTTCTAATCAATGTTTTCCATCTATCATATAGAAAACTCTAATTTGTTATTTAAAATTAAGATTTGGAAATTCATTAAAGACATTGAATCTCTTATTAGTCTTTAGAGGTATTAAAAATTTAATCAACTCATTGATAGTCTAAGTTATGCTAATCAATTTTCAACCTAAAATTTCCTCTCCCAAGTATCAACTAATTTGTTATCAAGGAATTGGAGGCATTAAGTAGAGAATAGCATAAATAAAATAATGAAAAGATTAAATAAATGAATTAGGCAATTAAATCATCTACAAGGCATCAGTGATATTAAAATCTTTAGAATATAAGTTTAATCTAGTATAAAAATTTAAATAAACATAATACAGTTAATAAATCTCATGGTTCACAAATTAAGAAAATAATTAAACTAGAGAAAGGAAGAAAAATCCATAGCAAAAATTTCCTTCAATTTTCCCAACTATTATTCTTTACTTGATTTTCATGATTTCTTAGGTTTTTCAATGGTTTAGTAATGATGATGGGTGGCTTCCTTTAAAGATCCAAACAAGTTCTTTTTATATAGGCAAGCTTTAGTATATATAAAATATGAAAATCCTAATGTTTTAAGGCTACAGCCTAGAATTTTTCCTCTATAGCTCTAAAATCTTACCTTTTTTGACTTAGAGTAAGGAGTTGCTACTATAGCCTAGAATTTAGGGTTATAGCCCTAATTTTCTAGAAAAATAACCCTCTTAGATATTGTCAATTCTTTTAAGGGTGCTCAACCTCAAAGGGAGATTGATATTTAGATTTTTTAGTTTGACTTTGAAGACTCAAATGATCTCAAAATCAAATTTGTGAGTATATTATAAAAATTTTGATTCATCTACTATAAAAGTCTAGAAGACTTCTTCTTCATTAGAGAACTTTAAAGATGTTTAAAATATCTTTTAAACTTTGAAGATTAATCTCGCTTTTATAGTACATTGACCTCCTTTGAAAAGCTTACTTTCTTCCCTTGATAGTTCATTAAATAGCCTTCAAAAATCTTTCAAAAACTTAAAACTTCTTTACATTCCTTGAAAAATTTATCAAATTTATTACTATCTATAAACAAACAATAAAAATATAAAAATACCAACAAAAACATTCGAAGCTAAACAAAATTTTGACCAAAAAATGAGTGATAAAATCACTTATCAAATACTCCTAAATTTAATTTTTTACTAGTCTCTAGCAAATAAAACTAAAAGAAAATAAAAATGTTAATCCACTTTCATAAGACTCATGATTACCTTTAATATATGCAACAAGCTTTTAAACTCCTAGGATACCTCTAATGGACGAATTTTATCTCATAAGAATTTTCAAAAGATATACCCAAGAAATTTAATTAACTAAACAAACACACGCTTAAAAATTAAAACACACAATTAAACATAAAAATAGAAACATGCACCAAATCAATTAAGTAAAACAAAAAGAACAAGATGCATACTAGGGATCGAATTTATGAAAATACAATTCTAAAACATTGACATCAAATTAAAAACTAGACAAGATTTTCTTGATTTATAAACTTGCTTCAAATTTTTATTTTTTTTTTTAAAACACTCCTTCAAAAAACTTAAATGAATCTAAAACTAACCTCCTTTACCAATCCACCTTCGCTCGCAATTATCACTATAATAACTTACATCAAGACATCGACATACTTGAGTATTTTTATTATTATTCTACTTTATTTTTACTTAAGTTCTAACTGGGCTTTTGATGCGAGTATTAATATTGGATATGCTAACACCTAGTTACTTAACCAAATAGATACTTGTGTTGATTTACGTACTCATATCTCAAGATACTATTTTACGTGAAAGCCAACACTTTTAGTGCTAATCCTTAATTATTAAGTATCTCAAAATATCGAAGTAGGTTTTTTTAGTAATTTTTTTAATCAACTAGCTTAAAAGATCATCGTCTAATTTTTTTATATGAAAATATGACTCTTGCAAGCTCAGGTTTCATAGTTGATTTAATTAAATTTTAAATTTATTCAAACTCTCCTAAGTATATAAATTCACTTTAAAACCTACTAACATAAGATCACCTCACACTTATCCTTATCCAATCAAAGTTTAACACCAATGAAAAAGATCTTAACTTTCACTCCTTCTATCATTAGCTCTCATTATCATACACGTACAATCATTTAAAAATATCACCCAATCACACTAACAAAAATAAAACTAAAATCAACATAAAATATGAAAAATTTTAACCTTGCAAATTAATATAATATAACAAACACAAATCCTAAAATAATTTTAGCAAATTCTAAAAAAATTGACTATACAAGTGAAAAAATATGTTAATCCCATAAAATTTCATTAGTACATTCAAAAGAAAAATAAACATCCAACATTAACCAAACAACCAAGTATGCATCCCCTAAAATTTAAATAGATTATTGTCCTCAATACTTAAAATTATTGGCTTATAGAGATAAAATGAATCATACCTAAAAGATAAGAATAAATCTTATCTCTAATTGATCAATATTCTCCTTCTTTTTGTCAAATGGTGGTAGTCAC
>JAWDEX010000015.1:657266-678990 GCA_035221805.1 Trichilia hirta | reverse complement strand
AAAACTGTAAGACCATCCATCGTTTCTACTTTGCTAGATCGGTTTTCTGTCACTTTATTTAATGGAACTAAGCTGCAAGCAGATACTTGGTGTGAACTTAACTGTTCCTGGGGCATACGTACAAACAGGAAATGTTTCATAGAAGAAAATGTCTAGGAGCTGAGCTTTCACCATCCAAAATGACTTTGTGCAGCATTTGACTCTATGTGGTGGTTATCTGCAGGATTATATGCTTTTTCAGCCATTCATATATCATGGTCTGGCTGAAATGCATGACCGGCACAGAGACATGCGCCTTGATGTCGATAACATGTCTTATGAGGTAGGAAATGGCAGTTATGTCCCTCATAGATATCTCAGATTGAAGGTGGTTCCACTTATACGGAAATTGAATTGTTAGGAATTGCTAGCACTTGGAGAACGGATAGGAGATGTGAGCACTGGACTGAGCGAGGAAACCATTATGAAGATAATGAAACAGAAAAGCTATATGTCCATTGAAATAGAATCTGCATCAGACCAGGAGCCTTGCTGTATTTGTCAGGTATAAGGGAAAAGAAAGGCATATATTACTGGTTTAGGAACTTAATTCATGACTTATTTGTGTTAATGCCTTGTTGTTGCAGGAGGAATATGTTGACGGAGATATTCTTGGGATGCTGGACTGTGGACATGACTTCCATATGGACTGCATCAAACAATGGTTAATGAAGAAAAACCTGTGTCCCATTTGTAAGACAACAGCCCTACCTACATGAGAAAGTTGATCTAATTTCTTGCTAATTGAATATTAAATCAGATAGTCAGGTGGATGATATTGTACTTTATACCTTTTTTGTATTTTCTTTTGAGTCTTAAACCAAATTTATTTGGCTTATATGGAGTGGTCATCATGTGTCATAAATTGCAGCATGAGTGAGGAAAAGGGGTTACCTTTAAAGCATTATGACAATCATAAAGAATATTTGGAATAATATAAATGACATTATCAAGCTCTCAGCAGGATAAGTATAGTTTTCTTTGGCTAGATTTTATTCAACTTATTTGTTTGATCATATCTGTGCTGAGTAGCATCTCTCAAATTTTAAATCATATCTTGATCGACAGTCTTTCACTCAAATTTTCTCCTTCGGCGGATAATTTCATTCTCTAGAACTTGTGTAAAACACATTATGAAATCATTTTCTTGATATATTTCTGAAATCATTTTGGACCATGGTTTATCTAGAAACAAAGCAGGCCATTCTAGAATGTAAAGTTTGTTTTCTGTTACACTTGCATTATAACTGAAGCGGCGGCAAACGAGGCATTATCACGGAGTCATTTATGAGAGTATTATTTTTCCTATTATCTACGATGATAGTAATCGTGTGCTGTGTTGTGTGTTAATCATTGGCATATATGCATTTATTTTCCAATATTATGAGTACATAATTATTAAGATTAGATATTTCTGAAGAAATGTAGAGGATGTGCACTTGGCTTACAAGTTAAAGAATCCATCCACAGTTTTCTTGTAATTATAATGCTTGTGCTGATGAAATAACACCATAGCTTGTGCTGGTTGAGTTCATATGATATGATGACGCATCAATGTTTTCTTTATGTTGATCAAATTCAAAAGTACTTGTGTCTTACGTGAGAAGCACTTTCCTATCTTTCTGTTTTCACTTGGTCGGTAACATTCAACTCCCCAGTTACTGGATTAAAGATATTTCTAATCATCCATTTCCAAGTTATAAACTGTAACTTAAAACAGACTTTTAGGTAGTCTTCTAAACCTTTGATATAACATTGGGCACAATTTCTTTACATTTCTTTATATTATTAATAGATTTTTATTACTCTACTTTTATTATTATTTATTTATTTATCAATTTTGACTTTATTCTATTTTTAATATTCATAAATTTTTTTTTTTTTGGTGCAAAACGCATCTTGGATTGCGTGGTCTTTACTCTTTCAATAAATAATCTACTTTCCAAGGAAAATTAGGTGAAAATTCAAATAGATTTTTGGAAATGGGAAAACCATATCTTACTTTATTACGAAAGAAATTATTTTACATTTAGTTGAGAGAATGAAAAATGGTAATATTATAATTTGTTACCATAGAAAATGATTAATGCATTAATATTTGAATTATAGAAAAGAAAATATTGAATTTTGAATGTAGAAGAGAAAGAGTCCAGTTAAACACGAGAATTTCTAAATACATTTCTCTTAATTTTTAGATAATATTCAAGAATTCGTACATAACAAATGGTTAAGTATATAACGGCAAGCTCAACAACGTCAACACGGATTTCTTTGCTTTTTTTAGCTCTAGATGATTATATCTTAATAGGGTTATTATCACTCATCTCTTTTTAAGTTTGATAATATTTTACTTAAATGACACAAATATAAAATAGTCACGTAACTCTTTTCCTTTTTAAAATATTATTTGTAATTATTTTTGTTCTTTTACATGCAATAATAAAATTAGATAAAAATATTTATTTATCTCGTATAATTACAATATATATTTACTTAAAATAAAAAATTAACTACATATTCAATAGTTAAAATTGAATAATTTAAAAAATGTTTACATAACCCCCATCACTGATAATATAAGAATATAATTTTTGTTATTTTTATTAAATCATCAATATTGTCTATAATATATATATATATATATATATATATAGTAATAATAAAATAAAATTAACAAATTGAAATAAAGTTATTAAATATTTATTTTTTATATTTATAACAGTAATTAAATGTATTTTATAATTATAAAAAAATTATATTTAATTTTATTATTACATATAAAATATAAAAATAACTAAAATTATATTTTTCAGAAACAGAGGTAAACGTTCCCTATCCTAATATGATATTATCTATCAATACATGCATGCCAGCATTGCATACAAAAATCGTCTCGTGATCCATCATAAGATTTTGTCTAACCTTGCTGATAATTGTCATATTTTTATAATCTCAAATCAGTGATTGAAGAATCAACTTTATGAATTGGTTGTAGATGGATAATTGTAATGGAAAAAAAATAACAAAAATAGTGTATATAATATATTTTAATCATTATATATATATACGAGTGGTATTAGAGATATTAATTTTTTATATAAATTCTCATGTACAAACTTATATAAAATAATATTATTATTGGTTATAAAAATATAAATTTAATGTAATTATTAAAAATAAATTATATGAAGCAATCAATAAAATTGTTCCACGTTAATTTTGTACACAAGATTATTTAAAAAATAAATAAATAAATTCTCTCTATCATTATATATTCTATATACATTTATGAGTAAAACATTATTATTTTTTTGAATGAAATAAATTAGATTGATGTTATATGATCAAATAATTGTATAATAAGGTAATACTCTATTATCAATTAGGAAACTTTGTTTATTTTTGGACTCAAACTTAGAGTATTTTCTACATATATTTAAAAAAAAATATAAATATATATAAACTCAAAAATTTTTTTATCTTTCATTAACTTTTTTTTCAAAAAATTACCAACACCTAATCCTAACCCTACAGTCCCATGCAAATTTGAAGAAAGCAAAGGTAACTTGACATTCATTCCAATTTAGGACAGGGTTGCCAAAATCCTAGGGCCGGTCCGAGTTTCGCCAATGACAGATTTGGATTTGGATGAAATAATGAAGTCTGCATTTAGATTAAAATTTAGTTATTTGAAATTTTAAATTCAAATCTAAAAAAGAAAAAATAATTTTATAATAATTATAATAGTATTATTAGTAGAGAATTAAATGAAAATTTTAGTAATATCAAATTTAATGTGAGATAGTATAAAAAAGACTTTTTGAGATAGTCAACGGTATTAACAGTAAAATTTGAATATGTTGGATGAATTTTTTTTAATTATGTGAAATTTGCATTTGGCTTACATCTGATGTGAATTTTAAAAATTCAAAACTTTATTTGACTATATAGTTATGGTGGCCGAGTTAACCCACACTCGACACATTCGGATTTTTTGCTGGCAGTGCCAGGTCTTAGTTATTTTTGCCTTATATAATTTAAGACACATTAGTAATGTCGTTTCTAGTAATTTTAAGATAACATGGTGTAATTTAATTGTCAATAGGGTGATCAAATTCAAATAGATTTAATTCAAACATATTTAAACTGCTTAATTAAATCAGGTTAATTTAAAAAGTTTTGAATTAATTTAATTTGACGATTTAAAATTTAAAATTAATTTAATTCATAATTAAAATGAATAATAACAATTTGTAAAATATTAATATTATATAAAAAATAATACTATAATTATTTTATTAATATTATATAATAAAATAATAAATTTATAATTTTAAAATTAGGTCAAAAAATAAATTAAGATATAAAATTTTATTTTTAAAATTTAATTTAAATTAATAAATTATTTTAATTTAAATTTAAATTTTAAATCTTAAATTTTTATTTATAATATATTATTAAATTATTTAAAATTTAAATAATAATATTTAGATCGACTTAAAATAATAAAGTTCAGAGGCCCGTTTTAGTTATTAATTACAATGCTAAATGGGTTATAACGTGAGTAGGTGGGATCCTAAACTAAAATGTGAAAATTTTTTTTTTTTTTAAATTGTTAAAAAAAAAAACACAAACAAATCTTTGTAACCACGCACTTGGCTTAGCTTACTTGTATCCGTTTTCGTTTTGATGTACAATAACGGCATTCGCTTATGATTGTATTTTTTGCTCTTCCTTCCAGCAAAGAGAATCCAGTCTTTGCCACCTTTTTAAACGCTTTCCTTTCCTTCCTTGTATTAACCATTTCTCTTTCCATCACTCTCTTGTGGCCTCTCTGTTCGTCAGTTTGACTGTAACGATGTCTGAGAAACGAGGAGGAGGAGGAAAACCAGTCGTGGGCTCTGTTGATTTCGGATCATTCAGGTGGGAGTGAGAAGGGAATTTCGTTGGGAAAGAATCCGCCGTCGCTGCCGCCTTCAAGCTCTGACAGCCCAAAACTGATGGACGAAAGTAATATTAATGAACCGGCTGCTGTAGCAGCTACCCCAAACAAGAAGCGAAACCGTGGAGGAGAAGGAGGAGTTGTAAAAGATAATGGAAAGTCAAAGGGAAGTGGTGAGGTGAAAGAAATTGGTGAATCAGAACATGAGACACATATATGGACAGAAAGAGAAAGGAGGAAAAAGATGAGGAATATGTTTTCTAATCTTCATGCTTCGCTTCCTCAGCTTCCTCCTAAGGTATACAGATTTTAATGGCATATGATATCAACTAGAGCTCTTCCGTTTGTTTCTCTCTGAATCTTAAATAAATACAAACTAAATTTTTCTTCAATTCAAATGAAATTTGAACTATGAACCCTTTCAAAAATTTTACCAATTGAATAAGCGATGGATAATATACACAACCTTTTAAATGATTTTCTTCTTTTCTTTTTTTGTTTCTCTTTAAATATATATAAGAATATTTGAGCTGAGAAACATGATATCTTTTTTATGATGATGGTGCTTTCTCTCTCTTTCTGAATTCTTTCTAAGACAACCATATATAGGTTAGTTGCTTTGGAAAAAGAGGGTTCCTTTTATGTATACATCTTGTGTTTCTTTGATGGGCAGTTAGTCAGAATTTTTAGCTTTTCCTTTTGTTTCGTTCGCAGACGGTTAGTTTTTAGCTAACCAGGCATAGCCACATCTACCATTTATTCTTTTCAAGTTGCCTTTAAAAAAAAAAGTTTGAGTACTTCACGACAGGAGAAAATTTTGATTATACTACAATATGATAAACATGATAAGAATATATGTAAAAATTTTATAACATCATACACATCCTAGATCTTCATAATTCAATGAAAAATATGTCTAGATGATGAACAATTGACATTTTACCTTTCAAATAATACAAGATGAAATAGGAATTTTAACAATATACTATGTACATTGTTAAGCCCCTCTTAACAAGAAGTATTTTTGAAACTCTTTTTGCATGTTGATGTCATATTGCAATCATGCAATTGAATTAAGGAATGGTATATACTTTCATTTTTTAAAGAAATTTTTTGTTACAATTTTAACTCTTTTATTATAATTTTTAATTTATAAAAAAATACAAAAAATAAAAAGTAATAAGAAATGCACCATCCATCTATATGCACATAGTTTTTGCTTGTCTTGGGAAAAGACAGTACAAACTCATATTTCCAATGACTGTTAAGTACGAACTCATATGATAAGATGGTGATAGAGAATTTTGATAATTTACTTCGAACACGTTGTAACCTTTGGGTACGTACCGTATAATGAAACAATGAGATCCGTTAATTTTCAATTGAATGAAAAGAGAACTTTAAGTTTCGTATGGGTGCGATATGCAAATGGTGTTTGCTAGGTGTTCAGTATGAATCTCAACCCAAAACATTTGGGCTTCATATGGGAAACCAGAACAAGAGAGCCCAAATGCAATAACAGTCTCTATGATCTGCCTTTCACCTTCTTGCTAGCTAACCTTTTCTTTTTTTTTTTCATTTTTATTATAAATATCACAGGAAAATAGCCAAAACATCTCTCTAATTCTGTTTGAGTAAGGTTTAAATTCTAAATTTCTTGCACCATTTTAAGATATTTTACCATTTAAATCAACTACTATTCATCATTATTTTCCTAACTTGGATGAAAATGCAAATCATTTTTTTATTTAAAAGAAGACATGAATCTTGTGAAATTCTTTTCACCTAGCTGGCTATTAGGATTCTCTAGTAAAATTGAATTGATATCGGGATAAATAGTTAGCCTCTATTTCAGTTCTACTTAATGAATGACAAAGGGACTAATACATTTTTAAGAAATATAACAATTGAAAATTATCACTCGAAAGTCAAAGTTAAGTGTAGAAGACAGACGAGACGATGAATTGAGTCTCCTTTAATAGTTCATCTTGTACACATGATAGCTAGACTTAGCTTAAATCATGTGCATGAATGACACTTCCTATGTCTTAAGCACTATCTCATTTCTCAACTAAATATTTATTTTTCTTTTAATGAATATAATTAAATAAATGAATTCTTTGTCCTAACTATAATCCAAATGGCATCTTCTACAGCTTATTGATGCATGGTTAAAGAATAAAGAGCAAGACTGGGAAATGCATAAATTATTTGAGTCATTCAAAAAAGGCAAAATGGGGAGACAAGAATAAATGGGTTGGGTCCCAAATGCCCCTAAATAATTGGGTACAATAACGAAAGAAGAATTCCCATTTGTTGCTGTGACCAAAAGAGTAGGAACAAAGGTCGGTAATGAATGGGATTGATCAAGAACGGAGTAAGAACAAATATAGATATATGTGTGTGCGCGTGCGTACGTGCGTGCGTGTGTGTATAGACAGATAGATATAGATATAGATATAAGCTATTCCTCATTCATTTACAGTCACAGGAGATAATAAATCTCAAGAAGGTTTGAGAGTGAATGTATGCGAAGGTTTGAGAGTGAATGCATGTGAGTCGATAGTTTTGTAGTATTCGTAGGCATTAACGTGTGAATATGAGGTCCAACACTTTGAAAGTCTCAATATTCTTTGTCTGAGACTTGTATTGTTTTTACGAAAGAAAAAGAAAATAAAGAAACCCTACCACCTTCTTCTTCTTCTTCTTCTTCTTCTTCTTATTTCATCTTTGATGTTTGTCTTGTTTTTTTGGTGAAATTTACATCCCATGATCTCTGATATGAAGAATCTTGTGTGGACCTTTATGCATGCACGCCAGCATGGCAATGGACATGAATTGCTTTGTCGTGACCATCGATTATTTGAATGAATTGGTCAAAATGTCCATATCTGACGCGTTCCACCGTCCATCCATCCATTGGAGGATTATTCCTTTCATTTCATGTCTTCGTCTCCATGTCTCTCTTTCTTTTTTTTTGTCAAAAAAGAGAAAATGGACTCATAATTCGGCACAATTCACAAACATACCCGCTACCATTCATTTTCTTGCCCAGAGGTTCGAATTTTATTAAAATTTAGTTCAATGGTCCTTGACATCAAGAAATGAGAAAAAAAAAACATCTGATTTATATGCAAAATATTTTTTAATAAAGGCAAATATAATTCATATATATATATATAAAAAAAAAAAATCCTCTTTTAAGAACTCTGAGAATCAAGAGTCATTTATCCAATTTTTCTTTAAAAAAGAAATGTTGACAATTGAGAATTCTTCCAAATTTATAACTAATGTTTCGACCATTGTGCAATAGCTTTGACATACACAATATGGTTACTACCTTAAACATGGACAAAAAAAAATCTGATCTAAAATTTTAAATTTCGAATATAACACATAATTTAATAAATTTAGTCAAAATTTCAACAATTTGATTTAAAAATTTTGAAATTTTTACTTCTGAATTAGCGATAATTAATTTGTCTTTTATTCTACTCTTAAATGGAATAATGTTTGGAGAACGGTTTCAATAAATTTGTGACGTTTTAAGTATTGAGTTTATTAAACTAGTAGTTCCTTTCAGAAAAAACAAACTAGATATTTTTCTTCTATTTATAATTAGGAGAAAATTGAAATATTGATGACTTGGAAAATTAATTTTGAAGTACAAAGTCATTTTCTATAAGCTCTTAGTATAATAGGACTGACACATAATAAAAGTGCATATAAATACTACTGAGATATGCTTGCGGCGGTTAATATATTTGGAGTTTTTTATCATTGATATTACAAGTATAAGCTAATATTTACAATTAAGAGAAACTCAAGTGTTAATACATATTTAAAAGTGTTTTTGGTACTAGAGATTGTATCGGCTACTATTTCCGAGCAAATTTTTAGGCTGAGCTTCAATTAAACTTCATCACGAAATTTTCATTTCAGTTGGTTAAATATTTTGTTACACACCATTTTAAATGATTCTAAGCTTTTATTTTCAATGATTTCCAAGATCCTGAGAAGTGTAACAGCCCCAAAATTCAAATGGAACCAATTTTATCCATTTTAAAATTTCTGTAATATAACCACCTACCCATTCTATTCAACCTCTTCCACAATTTAGAATTCAATTATGATTTTAAGTAAAAGATTTTGAGAAATACCTGGAAGCAATCCAATTTTATCCGATTATTCGATAAAGATAATTCCATCAGTACCCTAGTTGAATCTCTTGAAATAGTAACGACAATCTTCTGTTCAAAACGTATTTAGAATTTTAATGTTGGAAATGAAGAAAAAAAAAAAAATCTTTTCTTTCCATTTGATTTTCAAATTTTTTGAAACTTCTTCCACAAATAAATTCTTACGTACAAAAATTACATACAGAATTAAAATCCTTTCTATACGAACCTAAAGTTCATCAGCTTTCATTTTCCTTTGCTCCACTGACAATCAGAAAAATCAATTTTTTTTAATTTAGGAATTACCACCACTACCGTTAATCAAAACGGCACCACTTCACTGCAAGCAAAATCATCCGACTTCCCAATAGAATCTTCAGGCCAACAATTCCTCAACAACTTCAACAGTAATTGCGCCTTCCGCTTCGCCCTGTCCGTACAATCGCTTTGAACCAGCAGCAACAGCTGAGTCAACACTCCTGCGTTTACGGCGTCATGCTGGCACTGCTCAGACGCTGAGCAGAGAGACAGCAGGGCCCCAGCCGCGTATTCTGTAGCTCGATCAGAGATCTTCAGGATCGTCTTCACCAGAAGCGGGACAGTCAGCGTGTGCTCGACGAACGCGGCGCATCCTGTTGGGATTCTGCAGAGCAACTCCACCGTCGCCAACGCTCTCTCTGCGTAGCATTTGTCAAAATCTGCTAGCCTGTCGATTAAAGTTTCCACCGAGCCGGCTTCCACCGCCTTATGTCTGGTTTGTTTGACGAGACACAGAGCCAACAGCGCTTTGATGCCAACTTTTAACCCACGTGGGTAAGACTGAAGATTTCTTAAGATTTCGATCACTCCTTCAAAGATTTCATCCACCTTAGTGATCTCAGAGCGAAGTTCTTGAGATCTCATACCCATTAAGATATTTTCTATCAGAGATGCTGAGTTTACTCGGACTTCAATGGAGGAATGGAACAATAGATTTGACAAGTACGCCACTTTATCCGGGTCCGCTGCTATGTCCATGCATTCCGCTTCAGCGAGTTGAAACATTACCAACAACGCGAGTGACTCGTGAATCAACTCCAAAGACGTCCCGGAATTCATATCTGAGAACAATATATTCGTCACTTTTTCACGCACGTTGTATGAAGAAATGACAGAGCGATTCCTGTCCGAATCACGAGCGAGTACTCTGAGTTGACGCAGAGCGGAGAGACGAGAACTATACGTATTCGACTCCGACGACGCCTGACTCAAAAGGGTTCTCAGCAAACCCGGTTCCGCCGGTTGTTTCGGCGTCGGAATTCGTTCTACACCGAAAGACCGATTCTCAACGCACCAATCTTGGATAAGCCGACGGAGTGTGTGGTTAGGAATGACAGTAAAGTCCGTGAGCGGCGCCCGAGTAACTGGACAGGTTGTGTTACCGGTGGCTACCCAGGACTCTATACTGGAACGGTCGTAGGTCTGACCGGTGCATACAGTGACGGGGTCCCGCATGAGCTCCAGAGAGATCGGACATCTGAAATGGTAGGGAATCTGTATCCCCAAATCCAAGGGCTCTAAGCTTCCAGGCATCTTTGTATATATATCTCTATATCTGGTACAAATTTTGAGATGATTTTTCTACAAATTCTCTTCTGATTTTGTTTTGTTTGTGAGTTGAAAGTGTCTTCTTATAAGAAAAGAAATGGAACAGAGAGCATAACCGAACAGAGGAACATGTCCAGAATGCTTAGAAAAATGAAGAAAGAGGTAATGGTATGTGCGTGTGCTTCTCCGAGCCTGGACCACACGTGTGGAATTTATAGCTTGGAAACTAACTAGAGTTGGGAATGGGTAGCGGTTTGGTCAAATGGAAAATTTGCCATTGAGGTTGGGTCCCATACTTTTCAATTTCAAACTAAAATCAAATCTAACGTGACTCACTCAAATACTCTCATAGACATAATCTGATTTTTATTAATGTTGTGTAAATTTTGATGGTGGATTATTAATAATTGTAGTTGGGGTTTTTGTAATTATGTCCTTAAACTTTAATATTTCCTCTTTAATTAACTTATATATTTTCTTTCCTTTTTGACCCATAATATATTTTTTTTTTTATCAAATATTCAATCGTCACTAATCATTATTACTTTCAAGAAAAGAAAATTCTTACTACGAGCAAATAACTTAAATATTTAAGTTTAGGACCTGTTTTTAATTAAAGTAATGTAACTTTTAATTTATATTTATTTTTTGAAAAAATTATTAATTTTAAAATAAATATATATAAATACATTGTTCCCTATAGTTGTCAATTCTGTCTCTCTATATGGAATGGTAATTACTAATTAGCTTTTGTGTCACTTTAACTGGTTTAACCAAGCCCAGATTATCCATGTTATTGCATGCTTAATGCTTTACACTCTGGTGGAATGTCAAATCCTGCTTTGTTTGATAAAAGAAGCAAGAAAAAATTTATCAATCAATTGCTAACTTTTACAACTTTTGTGTTGCATAAAAAGTTGACAGTGTCCTTGATTCTTCTCTGCTAGGTGAAAGGTAATAAAACCTTTAAATACAAGTAAAGAAACCAAAAACTATTCGTTGAATGGAAATAAAAGCATATAAATTTTGACTTCAATCTCTAGATTTGTGATTTGATAAATATGCCAAAAAGAAATACAATTTTGGCTTTTTTTTGAAAAAATATTTACTTCTACACTCCTATTGAATTTTTTAAAAAATAGAATTATATAGCAAACATATGATTTATTGAGTAATTAAACTACTAAATTTTAAATTTTTTAATTTTTACATATTCACATGCATAAAAAAATATATAAAATCTCATCAGGGTAATTTTAAATGGTGCATAATTCATATTTCTATAAAAAATAATAATTTTTAATTTAAAAATCGTAGTATAGGAATTAGATTCTTACTATCAAATAGAGCCACACAACTAAAAATGAGTTAAATTATTAAATCATCCATAAATATAACTTTTAATTTTCAAGAGTTCTTATACAACAAATTTAGATATAATACTTTTTTTTTTTAATTTGGGCACTTTGATTAAAAATCAATTACAATTTCCTGTGAATAAATTCAATCTAAAAAATCTACTTTTATAAAAGAGAGATCAACTTATTATATAAAAAATTTATTAAACAAGTACATAAAAAAATTTTAATTTTGAATCTAAGGTTAAGGCAAAGGGGTAAGTAGTTCCAAATTTAATAATGATTCTTACGTTAAAATTCACACATAATAAGATGTTATTTATTGCAATTGTTATATTTATTTTTTATTATTGAAATATTCATGATATAAAAAAAATTAAAATGTTTTCTTTGAGGTGGCTAGTTGATTGCATTCAAAAGTTGTCGGCGCATGTAACATAAAACCCTCAAAGTGTAGGGGTAAAATAAGAATAAATAGTAAATATAGAGGAAGAACTATAAAAAAAATAAATAAATAAAAAATAAATAAATAAGGGAAGAGTACAGAACACGAGTGTGGATGAGCAATCTAATATAATAATTAGGTTTGAATCGTCCGTATTTTAATTACAGCAGTTGGTTAGTCAAAGGTCAAAGATGAACAGATAAGCAGAGGGAATGTGCGGGTCCAGTTTGTCGCAGTCTCTCTCACCTCCTCGTTGTTCGAGAAAAGAAAATTAATTTTAATTTTAATCTAATTTTGGTGGATAATAACCACCATGTTTACGATCAATGAGGATACGGGGTGGTTTCCAGATTGTGGGGTCCACTCTACTCATAGGACCATTTTTGATTAAGTGGGCCCTCATCTCTTGCTTACATTTCTGCTCTCTTACCTTAACAAACAGAACACAGTCCAGATCTACAGATCTCTTCCTGCAGAGGATGTTGAGTGCCAAACAGAGAATCTTTCACGTGTTACTGTTGACGGAAGATGGAATTCGAACAAAGGATGGCTGCGGGAGGAGGAATAAGTTTCAGTCAGAAGCGGACAATTTCATTATTTTATCATGTGTCTCTTTCTTATACATTTCTAAACATTTATGACAAATAACTAACAAAAATATAAATAAATTTAAATAAATCTATTCATATAAATAAACTCGCACAAAATATATATTCTTATAAAGTTTTATATTTTTATAAAATATATTTAGTATTAATAATTTTTCTCTTAATTAAAAAATAAAATTATAATTTTTTTAAATTTTAAATGGAGTATAAAATAGCTTATTATATACCAAATACTAAGTTTTGACTCTTATCACTCAGATTATAAAAATATTTAATATTAATTTTTAATAAATTTTATTTATTTTTAATTAATATTTAATATTTTTATTTTTTTAATTATAATACTGTAATAACTATAAAATTATAATAATTGTGTGACTATAATCTTTAATTTTAAACATAAATTAAAGAAATATTTAATATTAAAATAATTTATATCATAAATAAATTAATTTCAAGTTATTGAACATATGAATTAAGCGTGGGCAGAGTAGAAAGCCGGACTTGGACTGCAAGGATCAACAACAAAGAAGTGCTTGTCCATTGCACAATAAAAAATGGGCATTCTATATTTCACATTTGCGGGGGTGGATAGAGTAAAATTCAAAGATAGAAAGTTAAAACGCCATACGACATGCGTCGTTTAGCATTGCGCTGCAATTCGAAGAATTAATATCTTCCTCCACACGCGTGCGTTGGAGACAAATGCGTCCCACGCAAGGGGGAGGTGCCTGATTGTGACCCTGTTGTCGGTAGTCAACCAGGCAAAGGTTTTCCCAGGCTAGCTTGGTCTTCACTCCATGCACGTGCTCTTGAAACATACCCACAGTCGCACGTGTTTACAGTTAATCACCTTGTTCTGCTCTTGGGAGTTCTGACTGCTTTTACCTTAGCTTACTGGAAACAAACAAAACCCTGTTTATTTATCGTTGCCACACCGAGTAGTGAGTACGGACTTCTTTCATACTCCTAAACATTATTCAAACAAAAATCAGTTATTTATTGTATTACATAGAATTTTTTTTTTTTCTTTGAGAAAAAAAAAACAGCAGTGGGGGGTTTCTTTAATTGTTTAATTATGCAAAATAATACTGATCAGGTGGATAGATTTGGTTAGTTAAATGAATGGGTATCCGATACTTTTCAATACCTCAAGAAGTTAAATTTGGAAGAAATTCTGTTATTGATTTTGAGCTTAATGTAATTTAAAGAAACAAGAATGGTTGATTGGCCAAAACAGAATCTAATGTTAATATTCGACTTTTGACCTTCTGGCTGCAGCATTCTTTGTTACATTGCATAGGATGTGTTTAAAATGTTTAATTAAATATAGTCATAAGTTGATTATGGACTACGCCGTTGCTTTGGTATTTCCTAATGGAATTATAATCCAAAAGCTGTTTTTTCTTTCTTTTTTAATTTTAAATTAAATCTACAATATATGGAATCTGGATTATATATGATTAAGGCTGAGAGAGGCATCAATCCAGGAAGGTTCAGCATGCTTACTGAATAGTGCTACGAGGTAATTGGTTGGACTTGTTGGACAAATTTGGCCAATCAATCCTTTGCTTTATTGTCTTCTCATCTTCAATTTTGGAATTCCGAAAACAAAAGCTTTCACAATGGACATGAAAAAGATTGGACACGTGTTACGCGAAGAAGAAGCAACCGACACAATCCCAACTGTGTTTAGCATTAATTTCTCTACTAATCATAAAAAAAACTTTCATTTCTTCTTTTTTAAAAATATGTCAAGCCACACTCACTTAACATAAAATTATGGTCCATACAATTGTATCCTCTTTTATTAAATTTTTTTTTATATTTATAATATTTTTGCTTTAAAAAGTAATTTAATATACTAAAATTATTAAGACTGAATGTGTTATATGTATTTTAAAGAAAACAGTTTGACAGTTACACATATCTAAAATTTATTCTAATTATATTGAAAAAATTAATTGAGAATTTTTTTGTGACGAAAAGAATAATCGAGATTGGAATATTTTCCTACAAAGAATATTATCAATTATTCTATGGTCATTAGCACTTGCAAATAAATTAATTTACATCTTCCATAAGTTCTCAGCTAAAGGAATTGTTTTTCTTTTTACTTTAACTTTTGGATTTATACTATTTTTCACTTTATGCATGCATTGAAGTGGATGACAACGTAGGAAGCATCATGTTTTTGTTTCATAGTAGTGGATATACAAAACGTTAAATAGTTAATTTAAATAGTGCTACACCAAAATAGCAACAAGCTTAGCCTTGATTTTATTTGATTATCATATATCTAAATTCCTAACACTCACATATTTCTTCTTTAATATTCAATTTTTAAAGATTTTGTTTGAAACTTAAATTTAGAAAAATATCTAATAACATAATTTTTTTATAAATTTTTTTTTATTTTTTACTAATTTTAATATTTAATATTTTTAAATCTTATAATACCACGGTATTATAATACCAAACTTAATTTCATAATACTTTAAAACTTTTTAGGTACTAATATTTATATATATGTTTTTAAATATAAACATTTTAAAATTTTTATGTACAAAGAGTATTAAAAGATTATTGTTTGTACGAATTTTAATATATCATACAAAATAAATTAAATAAATCTTTTCAACAATTATTTTCACTAATAATTTTAAATACACAAAATAAGTTGATAATTAATTAATTTTGATAAAGTTCAAGTTGCTCTTAACGATTATTTGGAATATATTCTATTATAAAGAATGTTTAACTAACCGAGTCACAAAGTTAGAAAGAATATAATTTTTATAAAGTTGAGCATTTTTCTTTTAGAGTAAATCAATAAAATATAATACTCCTTTATCGGTAGACATTCATAAAAGAAAAAGATTTTTAAATAATTTATTAGATTAATAAAGGAAAAAAATTTTAAATAAGCAATCAATCGATCAAATCTCTCCATAAGATGAATTGGCATTTCTTTATAGACTAATTGACAACATCCTTTTATTAAATAAGTTTTTTTTTTTTTTTTAAAAATCTATAATATTAAATTCTCCAATTTAACAACTATACTAAATAATAAAGCTCTTCAAACAATTTAAATATTTATTAGTTGAAAATTGTTGATATTTTGAATTATCATTCATTGATGATACAAAATAAATTTAGAATAACATTTTTTAATTAGAATTAAACAAGCTTTTTTTATAAACAAAATAGTCTTCTCACTATTTAAAAGTATTAAGAATCTTTACAAGGCTAAATAGATTATATCAATTCATACGTTGGTCTTTATAAAATTTTATGTTACATATATTTTCTTTTAAATAAATCAATTATAATGATATATTTATATATTAAAATAAAATTTGGAAAATTAAGATAGACATTAAACAAATTTACTAGAATATCATGCTTATTGTACAAAATTTTTAATTTAGTGATAGGAAAAAATTCTTCTGTCTCTAAAATGGGTGAGTTGTTTGTGAATAACTAAATTTACTCTTTTTTTTTAAGGTTCATAAAAGAATATTATTTAATTTATTTTTATTTTCAAAAGAAAGGAAAGTGGCAACCATTGGAGTGTAAAGGAGACTAAGTTTCGCTGTGTTAGTGATTCTACCGAAGATTTTTTATTTTGTCCTTCAATCAAATAATTGAACTCACTTTCCACGTGTATCGTATTGATGCTGAACACGTGTTCAAATCCAATTGTCGTTGCTGATATAATCCATTAGCTAAAAAGACATGGACCTATAAAAGATTTTGTGAATTTTTATGAGTCAAAACTCAACCAAACAAAAAATAAAATAAAAAAAGGGGGAGATTTCATATTCTATGAGAGATGCCTTGAGATTGTGATGAATTTTATCCAAGGGTTTTCATTTCCTTTTAATTTTAGATTAAAAATAATACTAAGAATATAAATTCTTTATACAAATTATGTGTATAAATTAGTATAACGTGATAATATTAATTCTTACTTGATCTACCTTATTTATTATAATTAATTAAATTAATTTTATATTTTTATTAATCAATACTATTTTACCAAATCACTTTGTATACTTAAATTTATACAAAAAATTTGTATTCCTAAAACTACTCTTATATTATATTATTTGACTAAAAAATCTCTCTCTCTCTCTTTTTTTTTTTAAAATAGAGATATTTTTATTTAATTATTCTAAAAACAATAATATTTAATATGATACAAAAGGTATTAAAAAAGTAATATTTTATTACAAAATTATATACAATATTACAATAAATTACAAATTTCTTTACTCCGTTGTTTAATTTACTTTTAAACATACATAAATACAATGATGTACATGCTCCTGCCATAGGGTAAAAAGTTGAAGTCATATGTACTTCCATGTCATATTTGTTTTCTCATATTTCATCATTTAAACAGTATATTCCGTCCTAACAGCTATTATCAATTAACACGCAGAAAAAAAGAGTATTTTTGAATTTAATAGAATTAAAGTATACCTTTTATCAAAATTTAGGGATTTAAATATTTTTTAAATTACTTTAAAAATTATAAAAAAAATATTTATATGTAGTAATATTAATTACATATTAAATAAATATAATTAAAGATATAAAAGAATTTCAATTTTTTTTTTCACAAAATAATTGACAAAATTAAAAGAATATGTAAATTATTATAATATTATGCCTAATTTTATAATAAAATATAACCTTTAATAATTGTCGGATCATATTGAAGTACTGCTATTGCTAGAGTAATTATATAAAAATACTCAAAAAATATAATTTTAAAATAAGATACTTAATTTTAGATACTCCTCCGCCTCCATCATATATAATAGTTTCCTGAATTTCGACAAATTAATAAATAAAAACCTATTTTAATTTTTTTAGTGATAAGTCATTAACGTTAGTTGTCATTTAGTTTGTAATAGGTCTCTGTGATTGTATTGTCCAAACCTATTAGTTAAAAATTATTAAATCATATCTATAGGTTTATTAATTGTTTCAAAATCTATCTATTAATAGGTACAAATATTTGTCTAAAATCTTCTTAATATGAAAACGATCCTTTTCAACTTTCAAGAGATTGAGTATCTGAAGCAAAATGTATTTTAATCAAATTTGAATTTGAAAGGGAAAGGGGAACGGAAAATGTTGTTATTTTGTCTAATGACTCCCAATCATACTTTAAATATTAGGAGGGAAACCGCAACCCGAAAAGATAAGCATAATAAAATAAAATAAAATAAAATGTTTGAAATAATAATAAAAAAAATATGAGGGTGGTGGATAATGGATAACCCATTTTCGTGATTCCAATTGAATTTATGTGGCTTGTGATTTCGGCAGTCACATCGACTACCAATTAAAATTAATGCATACTATACAAAGTTTTGATAATTTAATTAATTAATATATACATCCAATTAGAGTGTAGCTTTCAGAATTGGATACTGTTAAGCTCTATTCTGCAAACCCTAATGACAAATTTAATCAATGTCATTATGCCAATTGTGTATATATGAGTAATATTAGGCTGCGCAGATTATAGGGGCTCAAAATGTTTAGGTCATTGACGATGGAGGAAAAAGACAGGATGGTATGATCTTGGGAGAAGGAAAGTTACCCTATAGTTTTTATAAATAATAAATATACTTTAATAAACAATTTGTGATAAAATCTTTTGTAATTTATTACTAATAACAAATCTCCTGTCTATTAAAATGTTCTATTTTTTGTTAATTAAAAAAAAGAGAGGGGAGGAGGAGGAACAGTTATTTAATAATAAATAACAAACAATACAAAATTTATAGATTAGGATTTTTTGTTCAATAATAATAAACTATAAAAAAAAATTTTATCACAAACTTTTTGATAGAAGAGTATTTGTTACTTTTAAAAATTATAGAAGAATAAATGTTTTTCACCCTATGATTTTTGGTCAATAATCTAAATTAAAAATTGGTTTATATTATAAACATTCTACTTAATATTTTAATATATCACGGTATATCTTTAATTATATGTTTAATAAATCTAACTTTTTAAACCATATAAATAAAAATTAACTTAACATGATTCTATTTTTACCATTAAAAAATAAATAATATGAATAAAATATATATATCGTTTTAAATCGATTAAAATTTACTTATTTCAAGTTGTATTTATGTTAAATATGTAAATATCATTTCCTCATACATTATATGCATTATACTTGACTGTAATTGTGTTATTTTTATGTGTAATTTGGCGGTTAGAATCCATTCCTATGACTAAAATGATTTTTGCTGGATAAAAATAAGATTCCCCTACCAGCCTACCTAACGAATATTCCCATTTCATATTCCATGATGAATGAATTATATAATTTATATAAATTTAAATAGTGTAGATCCAGAATAAGTACTAAACCTAGTTGATGTCCACGTTAATGTATCCCTAACATTAAACCCTATAAAAAATTAAAATAATAAAAATATAGGGTTTTTTGAGCTGTGCACAAAAAGACTATTTATTAATTCCAGGTTCGTTTAATGTCCAGTGCATGCCCTGGATTCATGCACACAATCAAATACCACTATTTTCTTCGTTTGGGTCCGCTGTCTGCGCAACCT
The DNA here is from genome assembly GCA_035221805.1 of Trichilia hirta. NCBI lineage: Eukaryota > Viridiplantae > Streptophyta > Magnoliopsida > Sapindales > Meliaceae > Trichilia > Trichilia hirta. Next base: position 659,219 of record JAWDEX010000015.1, on the reverse strand, counting down.
GGAAATGCTGATCAGGAAACCATATTTATTTATTCAGAAAAAGAAAAACAAGTAAGTTTGCACTTAGGTTAGTTTTGGTCTAATAATAGGTCCATCTTAGTCTAATCTTGTTTGATTTAGGATTGGTTGGCTACTAGCCTATAATAATAGCCCAGCCCATCCAGCCGAAAAATAGTGCTGCAATACGTAAGGCAAGTGCTGTCTTCAACAGCTTTTACGAGCTCGATTCTGTTCATGCTGATCATTCCACTATGGTTTGTTTGCTATGTAACCGAACTAACGAAGATAAAGGTATGAGGGCAAACCAAGACTTCACTTGTAAACAACATTGATTCAAAATCAAATGGTTGGATTCGAAGCAACCCAACTCCGTTAATGTAGATTGCCATGGCTCTTGAAGCGTCAGAACAGCAAATTCATTTAGCTTGTGAGGATTTTTAATGAAAACAAATTATTGTATGGATTGAATAAGTACAGGAACAAGTACAACTCTTTCTATATACTAAAAGCATAAACGAAACAATCTGCTAATTTACTAATACTACTTAGAGAATTAAGTAAAATGTAACACTTACGCTACTTTGGAATGGACTACCTAATGATAAGAAACAGTCTTATTTTAAATTGAACAAAGAAAAAAAAAACTGATAAGAAATAAAAGGAAGATTGGTTGCCTAAAGGTTTTGTTGAGAGAATGGAATGCAAATAGAGGATTGGTGCTTCAGTTTTATCTTTTTGTAACTCATTGCGGATGGAATTCAACTGTCAAGCATATGACTTGTTAGAGATATGCTATAGAATCAATTATGTCACGAGGTTCAGTGCCATTATCTTATTGTGCGTATGTCTATATATATATATATATTGTAAAAAATATTTACGATGAATAAAATATTATTTTATTTTTGTATCTTGCACTTTGGTTAGTTGTTATTTATTTATTTTTTTATTAATGCAAGATATGTTTCTGTGGTGTATTATGTGTCAAGATCTATATACAAAGAGTTGTTTATATAAGAACAGAATCTATGATTTAAATACATCCAAATTTATTCCTAATCAAAGTAATGTCATTAGGGATAATGACATTGCATGATCAACATGTTTTGTTGCTGCCACTAATTAGTATTCGATGCTAATAGTTGAGTGACGTGTCTCATATCACAAGAGCATAAACATGGATGTTGCATTTCAGAACGTGATACTGAAAATGACCAATCGTGACAAATCACATGAGTAAATATTTACAGTTAATGATTTGTCACACAGCCTTACCAATGTACCATTAGTCCTTAGACCTGAGACATTATGACTGTAATTTATAATAAGACACATCGTTCACTTATGTATATCGCACCGGACTAGCCATGCCTGGTGAAAGAAGTTTGATGGCAATATGTTCTTATTGTATGAGAACAGGTAATGATCAATACGAAATCTGTTGGCTTAGATATTTGAGCATGAGATCCTAGGTAGAATTGTTATGTATGGGAATTAAATCTCTGGTCAGAGTACACGAATTTTAAAAATGAGTTTTTGAATAAGTGGATCTCATTTATGATTGAGGTTCTAATCTTATGATCGAGTTAAGAGTTTGAAGATTCCATGACCTACCCTCAATCGAGAGTTAACAGTAAATGGACTTTACTACATGTAAGTACGACTATATGGGTTTATCCAAAATAACATTCTCTATGTGCTAGGGGTCATGATATCTTGCTAGAGGTCACTCATAATTATTGAGAACTTAGGTTATAATGTGTTGTACCAACGTGATACGAAAGGTTTCATATCTGCTCATGGCTAGTTCACAGTGAACCTATGAGGTCACACATAAGAACTGATAGATGATAATGAGTAAAATAAATATCATTAAGTAAGTTAATGATAGTTTCTTAATGAATTGATCTTATTTGTTAATCAGAAGTCAATTTTATTTTTTAATGTAAAGAA
>JAWDEX010000015.1:642837-657166 GCA_035221805.1 Trichilia hirta | reverse complement strand
TTATAATAATATTTTTAATATAACTTACTATCGAAAATAATATAATTTAAATATATAAAAATTATTACTTTTGATACTCATTAAAATATACCCACATATGATTTTTTATTTTAAATTCTATATTTTTTGTCTTTAAAATTAAATTAACCCATGACAACTTTTCTACAATCAACTAGTGAAAAAAGAAATCAATTTTTAAGATAATTTATATGATTTAAATGTCTTCTTTTATAAAATATTTCTACAGTTTATAAATTATTTTAGGTAGAGTTTACGAAATATCATTTCTAGCTGTAAGTACGTTTTATTTTAATTCAGTTAATTATACTTTATTAAATCTTAATTTTTTATATTCAATTTTTATTTCATTTTTATAAAGAGCAATTAAGTCTATTATTTTTATTTCTTAATTTTATAATTATTTACTATATTCTATTGTTACATGTAATGAACAATTTATATTATATAATTAAAAAATTTATGTAATGAACAACTTATATTATATAATTAAAAAATTAAGTAGGATAAATATTTTTACAAAGAAATATTAATATATACAGTGAAAAAATTAATTAAGGATATTTTGGTTATTATCAAAGGTGTATAAAATTAAGGTTATTTTTTTATTTTCTTTTTGTAATGAGTGTGCAATATAAAAAAATATTTTAAGTAAAAATTTATCGTTATTTTAAATAGTAAAAATTCGGAAATTTTCATGTTGGATTAAAATGATTTTATTAAAATTAATTTTGAATATCATATATAACATAAGGGATTTGTATGCATACAAGAAAGATTTAGATCGGAAATGACGGAAACAAAATTTTAAATGAAATTTTGATACCCAGACAACTTAATTGTACGTAATTGATAATGATTAAGTGTTAATTAATTATTATGTCCCAATGATTATTTTAAGAACATAAATCAAATTTTAGATAATACTAATAATAAAATGGAAAACATAACTCCATTTGATCATATTAATTAATTAATTAATTATGATTGGTCTAATAATATTGTTGATGGAAAAAGATTTACGTAGTCAATAGATTCTTCTATCAGAATGCTATATATAATACATATTAATTTCATTTTTATTTTCAATATTTTAAAAAACTTACGTTATAAAAATAATTATAGTCAATTGCTCCCATTAACTTATAAATGATTCCAAATCTTTGATAATTGCACATCAAGAAACAATTAAACTATTCCTATTAATTTCATATTCATGTCTTTTTTCTTTTTGAAATAATGAAAGGGCGGAACATTAACTTTGGGTGAGTATTTTTTTTTTTTGTTACAATTTCTCGAAATTTTAGATAAAAATAAATATTTGAACATTATTAAGATAATCAAGAGTAATACTAATGTGTATAAATAATTTTCGTATAAAGTTTGTATTTCAAATTCTATAGATACGATATTTACTATGTCACTTACTAATACTAAATTGATGTTGTAAAATATTGCATTAAAAATATTGAAAAAATAAAAAATTAACAATTATATATATATTACATCCTAAATTTTTTATTGGACCGAAGAGAAGAGAAGAGAAGAGAAGAGAAGAGCGTCTTGTCTTAGGTTTCTTCCTCCCGTGGAATATTAGCAAAGCCAAGCATCAAAAAAAAGTTAAAATTTTTAAGTACTCAATTCTCAAATTTTGAATGTAAATCTATAAGATATTTTCTTGGTTTTTAATTTTTGGATTGTATTTTTCAAGTCTATTTGGGGTGAATGACTTAGTTTAGGATTTAGCTGAGCAATATGATAATTATCAAACTTTGATTGATGATATGAAATAGACCGACTTGAGTGTTTAATATTTTCCATTAACATTTTCAGATCTTATCGCGGGATTACCGGCTTGGCAATTACCTGGCAAATCAATAATTGAGATATTTTCAATTGAATCGGTCCACCAACTAAAAGTTGTTCGTCATTTCATTTTAATTTTAAATAATGAAATGGGGTACTCATTTGTGTCATATAAAAGGATGATGATGCCCTTTATATAATTTTTCTACTAAAAACGAATAGGGAATATTCTGGATAAAATTTTTTGAGCGAAGTCTATTTAACTTGTACAGAGAATAATTTAGGGAATATATATATATATGGCTAAAATCTCAATATTTTATTCATCTCCTACTTTTATTACCATTTTGATAAGATCACTTCCCATTGAGAATACCTTTGGACTCCACAAAATATTTGAATTCTCTCCCAATCTAATATTTTTCAATGTTTTGAAGAAATCATGAAGCGTGAAAAATAATGCAAACCTTACATCTGAGTCTATTTATACAAAACCTCGGGAGTAGTTTATGACAGTTTTCCTTTGATATGTGACGACTGCAGAGACGTCTGTCTTTGGAGGACAGGTAATCCCTGGAACAATCCCCAGTTTCCTTGATATTCTTGATTCACAACCGTCCAGGGTCTATTCATTTCCACATCGCGGTCATCTAAACACAGAAAAAACCATTCTTGTTCTCTATCACTTATTTTTTTCTCTTTGCTTGATAATATCCGTCTCAGAAGCCAAGATGAGCTGCGAAATTCGTCAGCTTCAGGTATTTTTCTTTCCATTCATGGCTCATGGCCACACAATACCATCTGTTGATATGGCCAAGTGGTTTGGAACTCGAGGAGTGAAAACGAGTATTATCACGACTCCTGCCAACGCCCCGCACTTGGCAAAAACAATTGAGAAAGCCAATGAGGTGGGCGTTGAGATTGATACGAAGGTTATCCAATTTCCTTCTGTAGAAGCGGGTTTGCCAGAGGGATGTGAAAACGTGGACGAAATCGCTCGCAATGGTGAAGGGAGCAGGGAATTGATTGTCAAATTTATGAAGGCCACAACCATGCTCCAAGAACCTCTTGAGCTGCTCTTGCAAGAATGGAAACCAGATTGTTTGGTGGCTGATATGTTCTATACTTGGGCTACTGATGCTGCAGCCAAATTTGCGATTCCCAGGTTGGTGTTTCATGGAACCAGTTTCTTTTCTTTGTGTGTAATATCATCCCTAGCGCTCTATGAGCCACAAATGAAAGTCTCATCAGATTCAGAACCGTTTCTGGTTCCTAATCTTCCCGGTGATATCAAGTTAACCAGAAAACAATTGTCAGAAGAAACGAAAGTAAACAATTCCAAAAGCTTTATGGAAGCAGTTAGAGAATCAGAAATAAAGAGCTATGGTGTTGTTGTCAATAGCTTTTATGAGCTTGAGCCTGCTTATGCTGACCATTACAGGAAGGTTTTGGGACGGAGGGCATGGCATATAGGACCTGTTTCTTTATGCAATACTACTATTGAAGCTAAAGCTTTGAGAGGAAAGCAATCCTCCATCGATAAGCATGAGTGCTTGAAATGGCTGAATTCAAAGAAACCCAATTCTGTTATTTACATATGTTTTGGAACTGTCACCAATTTTACTTCCACTCAGTTAACGGAGATTGCCCTGGCGCTTGAATCTTCAGGGCAACAGTTCATTTGGGTTGTGCAAAAAAACAAGATTGGTGAAGAAGAAGAAAAAGAAGATTGGTTGCCTGAAGGATTTGAGAAGAGAATGGAAGGCAAAGGACTAATTATAAGAGGATGGGCACCTCAAATTTTGATACTCCATCACGAATCAGTTGGAGGATTTGTAACCCATTGTGGATGGAATTCAATTCTTGAAGGAGTAACTGCCGGCGTGCCTATGATAACCTGGCCAGTCTCTGGGGAGCAATTTTACAATGAAAAGCTGGTTACGGATGTTCTGAAGATCGGTGTTACCGTTGGTATTCAGAAATGGTCTACAATTTTTGTTGCGGGAGAGTTTGTGACGAGTGGAACCATAGAAAAGGCAATGAAAGATATAATGTTGGGTGACAAGGCAGAAGAATTGAGGATTAGAGCCAAAAAATTTGGGGAAATGGCAAGGAGAGCGTTTGAAAATGACGGTTCATCTTACTCGGATTTGAATGCTTTGATTGAAGAATTGAGTTTGGCATCACCGTGGAAACAAAAGTATTAAATAAACTTAGAAAATCATAAGTATGCTTGTATTGTTACTGTTTTCTTTTTTCTTTTTTCTTTTTTTTTTTGTAATAATAAATTTATTTTTTGAAAATCAACTATTTTTCTCCATTTTGTCAAAATTAATTTAAATTATTTTATATTAAATCTCAACATGAGCGATAATATATTCTAGGTATTGCTAACTAACTGAGGAAGACTTGTATAACAGAGAAGAGAATTATGTGCATAATAATGTGTGAGTGTACAGAGTTTGCAAAATGAAGAAAATGATACATGAGTTTAGTTTAATTAGATTTTGATTTTTATTTAAATATAATTTTATTTAAAACAAAATCTTATATTATACAAAATAAAATATTAAGAAGATTATTGAAAGTTGGTAATAGCATCGCTTAAATTTTTAACATTCTAATTATTGTTCCAAAACGAAGTTTAAACCAGAAACTTACGACTTTATTAACAATATTATTGTAAAATTAATAAAAGTTAAAGTATATTAGTAAAAATAATTTATTCCAAGTATTTAAAACATATAACACTTTATATGTATTTAATAACGTCATTTAAAGTATAATTATCTATACTCTAAGTCTTAAACTTCTTTCAACTTACTGAAAGAGATTTTTTTCAATATTAAAATTTTTTTTATATTGTTTTAATTTTTTGAATAAAATAAAAAATTTAAAATTTGATAAAATTAAAATAAAATATCTTTATATTATTAAATTAAAATTATTAGTAATTAATATTATATTAACTATGATTACACATTCCCACTGAAACAAATAAACAAAAGAATGAATGAATTCTGGAAAAGAAAACTCTCGAGTCATTTGAAGATCCATTTGGGACAAAGAATCAATAAGTACCAGCTAGTACATATAAACTGGCCCTAGAACAGCCAGTAGTAAAAACCCATACATCTATTATGACCATAAAACTGGACCAACAGCATACTCTGATTTTCCTTTTTCATTCGGTTACAGCAATCACTAAGTGTTTCTTTCCAAATATCCAAGAAATGTTATATTTTGGTTAAAAAAAAAAAGAAAAAAAAAAAGGAGTTTTCATGCAGAAAATTCATTAAAAACCAACAAATGTTACATTCACAACGACCAAAGCATTGTCACCAAGGCTACCACAGCCAACCACCATTGTTGAACTGATCTTCTATTGGAATAAGCAAAGTTGGAATGATCAGCTGAAGCTGCAGCTGCAGGAGTTGGGGTGACGCCAGGTTCAGGCAAGTCACATGCTCCGAAAGTCATATTCGCCTGCAGATAAAAGAAAAACACTGAAATCAATCGATAAAAGAATTCATTATAGTCTCCCAATCTTAAGTTCATCCGCCAAATCATTTAAGAAAATTGTAATACAGTATTATATGTTGCTTTTCTTGTCCAGTAAACTTTAACTTTATAGACGAAAAAGAAATGGTAAACTTAAGTTTATAAGTAATTTTTGCAAACCTTGCAATTGGCAATGTTTCCACACCCACAAACCAAATGACCGTTGACCCCATCTATAGCTTCTGGGGCTCCCCCGCCGTCGCTCCTCTGAAAATTCAAATGCAAATAGTTGGGAATCATTTCATCTCATCCTTCGTATGCTTGCTTTAGTTAGTAAGACTTATATGCGACCCATACCTTGTAAAAATCAACAGCAATGAAGTTAGGCCATCGTTTGCCTGCAGCTTCATAACATGTGTTCACCATACTTATCAATGGAGCTGAATTATGTTTGCAAGCTTGGGTTATATCTGGTCTATCAGGAAAGAAATTCACTAAGACTAATGACCTTGACGTTATGTTCATAAGCGATGATTCTGCACGGTTTGGACATACACCAGCTATCATCCCACCGTCCCCATCTGTAATATATTAGTTAAACGCTAATCATTATCATCTTAGTTTATTTGTAAACATTTTTCTTCTTCCCAATTGAATTTTCAGATTAGGAACATCAATAGAACTCACATTGGTTTTCTACCATATATCTCCACTGATAGGCAATTCCTTCTGAGGCCTCTTTAGCTGATTTTGAAGTAAAAACCACTAAACGCTGATTCTTCTGGATCATATCATCAACTGTTGGCCAATTTCCACCATTTTTTGGCATGCGAGATATTGGAAACCAGTATTTTCTCAGGCCAGCGGTGTCAAAAACTTTAGTCAGGCCATTCGGGGATGTAACATAATCCTCAATGATAATGGTGACAATTTCTGTTGGGTTGGCTTCAAGAAATGCTTGAACCTCTCTCAAAACATTTATGGCAGGTTGCTGAAAAATCATACTATGGATCGGCTAGCTTTTCATTTTTTTTCATTTTTTAAAGAGAAAATAAGCAATTCACAGACTTAAATGGCATTTTGAATAAGGATGGCAATGCTTCCTTATTACCAAACTCATTTTGTAAATATTTATTAATTACTAGACTCACGCGGATATTCATAAATTTGTAATATATATTTTACTTCACTTAAAAAAATATTTTCACGCATTTTCCTCTAAAATAAAAAAAAAATAAAACTACAAACATAATTTTCTATTCAAAATTATATATTGTATATCCATCAAACTAGTAACATATATGATATATCATATTCAGTATCAAAAATTGAGTATATAATAAAATTATAAACTATATCACATATTAAATATTAAATTCATAACTATTTTTTCTTAAAGAAAGTCTATCAATAACCAATCAATTTGTTCACAAAAAATTTATACAGATTAACATAAAATGTAAAAAGCTAAAATAAACATATCAATCCAAAATAATCTTGGTCATGTAAATTGATGATCAAATTCCTTATGACCAAATAGTGTGGGTTAATATTATAATAATTTTAAAATAAATTACTGTAAGTTAATATTAAAAATATTGATATAGTGAAAATATATAAAGTAACAATAATTTTTTTTTTAAAAATATTTATAGATATTCATTATCAATAATGGATATTTACGGATATTTTATCCTATTCAGCTATTTTAGCAAGTCAAATTATCTTCCCTAATTTTGAAATTAAAATATGAAAAGTTTAAATCTCAATTTGATAATTCTGAAAAACAACGAAGTTGGAAGAATAACAGTCAATGCAAAATAAGTGAGATGTAAAATTTCATGACTTAACACTAGGATTCATAATTTACTTTAAATTCAAATTCGCAACCGGAAAGAACTAAGGTGTCTATAATGCCTGCTCACTTACAAAAGCTGTAGAGTTATAGCAATTCCCACCGAAGGAATGACATAACCAGATATCGTTCAGGAAGTCGTACATGTCGACCATTAAACCTCTAATACCATTCTGCAAAAGGGTACCATTTTTGAACTGAAATAATCGTAAAATAACATAGAATAGAAGAAAGAATCATAATCATTATGAATGGACTAAGTTTATAGACATTAATAAAATATTCAAACCCCGTATACCAAGGGGAATGATATAAAGAACAAAAAGGAAAAGTATTTCTCAGGTAGTGATTTTGCAGCAGAATTTTAAAATTTTATTAAAGGCTTGACTTGATAGATTCCCCAGCAGGCAGCAAGTGGTAATGCAGCAGAACTGAAGAAATTAAGTTCACTTTTTGTAAGTTTACATATGTTTGTAAGGAAGTACATTGTTAATATTCATCTGAAGCAGGAAATGAATGCGATGCTTATGTTATAAACAAAACATGTTGGACACTACTCTATTACAAGTCAAGATTAATTATTCAGCTTGCAACGCCTAACCTAAGATCAATTGTGCTTTTTTCGAACCTAACTGGCGGAGGCTTGCTTTTCAATTAGAAAAGATGCAGAGTCCAGGAAATGATACAAGCCCAAGGCACCTACTTCATTCAATTTCTTTTCAATCAACAAAGAGTAGGTGAAAAGTCTTCCAAAACGTCATGGCCAAAAGGTATTTCCAACCGCTATTAGAAATATCTGGCAATTCCAGAAGACAATTAAAGTATTGTTGGTTTCCATAATCAACAGTGAACACTTTCACTTTTCACACATGAAATTTCTTCTGGGTATCTTTTATATTTTCATCTACGAAGTACAAAGAATAAAAAGAAAAAAAAAAAATTGTCATCCACCTCCAAAAGGACCAAATAAACAAGGACTTAATAGTCTTTTCACCGTATGGAGGCTTTAATTTTCAACAAATAAAGATTTAACCAGCCAACCTTTCCAATAAGATACGGTACCAATTAATGATTGACGTATTTTAACAATCAAGAACAACAGGCACCACCAAACCGAACCAGAAACTGAGCCTTTTACGAAGCGGAGAAGATCAAGAGAGAAATTAACATACATTTAGTTGGCTGGTGATGGAATCCTGCTGATTTTCTGGAGTAATAATCAGAGATCCAATTGGAGACTTGGCTCCAAGTGTTGCAAATGAGTTATGAGTTGTCATCCATGAGTACCGATTAAATGGCAGTCCCTTCACCTAAATTATTCCAGCAGAAACTCAGAACATGAATTATCTGTGTATGCAAGCGAATAAACCACGGAATAATGAAAATATACAGGCCTGTGAAGTAGGGTTTAGAGGCTGGATTCTGGTGCATCTTGGGCGTACATTTCCATTAGCAAGACAAGTTTCACAGTGTAAACCTTTGTCGCAGTTTCTATTTGCTACACATGTTTGTCCCGCCTATTTTTGCATAATCACACACCAAAAGAAAAAGGGTAAGAAAAAGAACAGGTTTTGGAGAAATAAAATGCGAGGTTTGTTACCTTGAGAGCAGAGGAAATGCTGAAGAGAAGAAGAAATGACGCAATGATAACAGAGATGAGTTTCTGCGAGTGATCCGGAAGTATTAGTGTTTAAGTAACAGAAGAAACTGACGCCAACAAAAGAAGATAGAAGGTTGATGACTTGCCTGCATTGATGGTTTGTTTCTGTGTTTTTTTACTTAGAGAAGACAAGATTTTTGAATATGTTTCTCCTTCTTCTTCCTCTGCAAGAAGTATCTGTTTAGGGTCGTTCTGTTCTGTCCTCTTGTCAACTGAGAGAACAAACCAGAATTACAAGATAATTGTTAAGTCACGTATATAAATCTAAAAAACAAATTTGAAATAATAAATGATAAATTAAAAAAAAAAAATGACATTTATTTTTTCATGAGAGAGTATCTGATAAAGAGTTTTGGGATCACACAGAAAATTGCCTGTACGGAGCTATCATACTTGGAGATCGCAGCAAACTCTGTTGCTTGGAAGCGTTGCTTTAGATTTTGTCCACAAACAATGCGTTTAATTCTTGAAAATGTTTCAAGGAAATGAAATTGCTTTTGCTTGCCATATAAAGCAACATTATCTGTATTGTGTATCAAACGTTTAGCCAGGATTCTAATAAAGTCATTTTCTAGGAAAAAGATGTACATACATACATGTATACATATTCAAGTTCGGAGTCCACTTTGAATACAACAAATTAAATCAGAAAATTATTAATAAAAACATATTAAGATAGCTCATTAAATCATGATCCAAATCCTTCTCATAAATCAATAATTAATTATAAAAAAGTCTATTTTTGTCTCTAAACAAAAATTATCTATAATTTTCTATTAAACAACTAAAAGAAATAATTGGTAATTAACAAATAATATAGAAATTCTTGATTAATAAATAAAAATACATACATATTACAAAAACTCTTAATTCTCTCTACTTTTAACAAACATATTTATTTTATCAAATCTCCTTGCGTTTTGAGTGTATAATAATTCATCTTCCATTCACTCTTTATTAAAGGGAAATTGTTTTCCTGACACAAACTTATATTAATATATAATAGAATTTTGTTTACTATCTATTTATTATTTATAATAATTTTTTATATTTAATTTAATAATTAATAATAAATTTTAATATATTAAAATATAAAAATTTTAATAATTACCGTAATGATAAAATTTTTTATTATATTATTGTTTTATTTTTTTTTAGAGAATTACCATTTTACTTAAACTGGTACTTCTTGTTTGAATATGGAGTGAATGCCACGTGTTTTCCACTAACGGAAGCCCAATCAAATGGCTGCCTGTGCCACATGAACCACAAGACAATTTTATTTTTGACGTTTTGTTTAATTTTTTAAGATTTTAAACATCTTTTCTTCAAATCATGATAAATGTGTTTAAATTTTTAAAAAATCCGTCATAATTATTTGCAACACAATTCAAATATTGAAATATTAATTACCTTATATACAAATTGCTTTTTTTTTTTTTTCAGAGTTATTATTAGTTGAGACTTTATTACTTGTGAAAAAAGTCAAAAATCAAAAGTTTAAAATATTATAAATTTTTATAAGAAAATAAAAGTAGGGGATAAAAATTTGTACATTCAATAGTATAGGACAGTAATCAATTGAGATGTGTTTAAATTAATTACAGTCCTCTTAAATCAATTGCTAAAATTTTTATATTTGATAAATTATACTTTTTAATATATAAAAATTTTAAGAAATATTATAAGAGCATTTGATAGTTAAATTTATAAATAAATATTATGTCGTGGTTTTGATTAGTTCTTTCTAAGTGTATAATGTGTGTTTGTTTTTAAAGAAAAGTATAATCAATTGAATTTATTATGTAAAACAATAGAAATCGACAAAAAGTTTCAGAAAAATAGGTAGAACTGAGTTGGCATTGGATTACTTTTTAAAAGATTACAAAACCCTAGCTAGTTCATGATTCATGAATAGGCATATAAAAACAAAATAATATATAGTCCTCTCACCATTTCAAAAATAAAAAAAAAATAAAAAAAAAAGTCATAAGCTTTAATTACATAAATTAAAAAATTTTATATTAAAAATTATTTATTTATTTATTAGATTAACAAAAAATTATTGGAGTATATATTAGTTTATTATTGAATAATAAATATATTAGAGGTAATTTTATTTATTATTATTATTTTAATTATATAAATGAAACAATCATGTGAATCCAAAACAAACAGACAAACATGCGCCAGCATTTGTCTCTTATCCTCCACTCCATTGCCTGGAAAGCAACAACTGCAATTTATTGGCTTCCACGTGAAGCAATGCTACAATTATATATAATATAATGAATGATATAGATGAATGTTTAAACCAAAATTCATGAATTAATAAAAATAAATTGTATTGGCTAAAATTATATTTTTCTAATTTATTAGAAATATAAATATAAATAAAATTATTTAATAATGTGCAATAATACATATCCACCAATTTTGTCATCCTATATATGCATATACAAAAATGTAACACTCAATAAATTAAGATGATGTGTCTTTTAAATTATAATTATAGTGAAATAAAATTTATTAAAATTAAAGTATAATAATATGTTTGTAATAGTTATTATTTTATTTAAATTTAAAAAATACTTTATAAATATTTATTTTTAGCCAAAATAAAAAAAGGTGAGTTATAAATAATAAGTGGGATAATTTTTAAGATGCAATTCTATTTAAATATTAATATTAAAATATACATATTTATTAGAAATTAGTATTATCATATATTTTTTTATTTTATTTTTAAAATACAGTAAAACCACTGCAATTCAAATTTTTTTATTTTATTTTGAAAATGCAGTAAAACCACTGCAATTCAAACAAAAATTAATTTTTAAGTAAAGTACTATGCTTTTAGAATTAATTAGAAGTCCAGTAATTTTAATTATATGCTAAGTTTTGGAAAAAAAAAAAAAAAAAAAGAGATAGATAAAAGAAATAATGTGCACAGCAAAAAGATTCCTATATCTTTATAAGAAGTAAGTTAAAAGGATAAGATTCTTCTATGGCACCAAAATCTTAATTACCTTCCAATGTCTTATCCTCTCAACTCTATTCTATTTGGTGCCAAAATCATCCTCTTCTATTTCTTACTTTTATTTTTATGTTAATTTTATATTATTATTATTATTATTTCACGTCTCAATAAATATAAGCATGCACTTCTGACGAAAACAAAACAAAAATAAATAAATATAATGAACATGTTAATAAAATTAAAATTTTTTTATTCATCAATTGTATGTATATTTTGGGTCAATTTATAAAAAAAGGAAAATTGTTTCCATGCATATTAATTATTATTTGTTTACTTTGTAATATCGATTTCGGATATAAATATTTATGTAATATCTACTTTTTAAAAAGGAAAAAATAGCTTGAGAAACTGTTTCCAAATTCCAATTAGAAAAAACTAAATTAAACGGGACTAAGGTGCTGACTGTAGGCAGAATCACGTCACTCGATTATCTTTTGCTTGCTATAAAGTCATAATGTGAACATATGGGTCCTACTCTCTGTCCCCAAATGGGCACCAAGTAAGAAATTGGTTTAGAAACTCAAGAAGCTGGAGAAAAACTTGGGTGTGCGGTCAAGTCAACTGCCACATTCACTACCAACACAAACCATACTGCTCATCAGTATTTCTCAGACAGTATTCACTACTCCGTACTGTGTGGTTCCTTGCCGTTCTAACACTAAACACACGCGAGTCTTGTTCCTTCGCGCACAAACCCATCTCTCTTTCTTGTCTGTTTGGCACTCGCGGCATCTTCTTTCTTCATCTCTGCCATGGAGGTTTTAAGACAGGCCCTTTTGTTGATGGGTTTACTGGCATTTCCTGGAATCCAGCTTCAATCAGTGATGGCGGGTCAGTTAATATCTGTGCGAGTGCATCTCTCTCTTTTTTTTTGTTCTGTTTTAATCGAGGTTCTTGCTATTTGCTTCAAATTACACGAAAAGGTGACATTCATTTTATATGTTTGTGTTGTTATTTGTTTTCTAATATTTTCTGGATTGGTTTTTGCAATAAAGGTTGAATTTTGGAAATGGGTCTGATTGGTATTGGATGGTTTTGAGTTGTTCTTGGTTTAATTAATTTTTGATGGTCTTTTTATTTTATTTTATTGCGCCTTTTAAATAAACTTGGTTCTGTGGCTTCTGGAATATTTTGACTTGTTAGTTTGTGGAAATAAATACAACCATTGTTTGGCTTATTGAATTTTAAATCTTAACTGACAATGCGGTCAAGTGAAATATACCTATTTGTTACTGTACTTGGCTTAATCGACAGTTCATAATAATATTTGTGCAAAGAATGCATGCAGAAATATTGAAAAGTGAAATATACCTATTTGTTACTGGGCTTAGTTTAATCGACAGTTCATAATGATATTTGTGCTAAAACTGTATGCAGAACAAGTGACTTTGACGGTTTGATTTTGTGATTTGCTTTATATTTTCTTGATAAATGCAAACAAAAATTTAGTTTCTTTAATTTTGTGACGGTTTGGTTTCTAGATAATTTTCTGCCATCTAAGGGCAGTCATTTCGCTCTAAGGCTCTATTATGCTTTTACCCATCCCGAAGAAATGCCAACAAGATTTAAACTTTTCAGCTTTTATTCGTTTACCTGCAAAAGTCCTGATGTCCTCAATGCCTGAAGTCATTTTTTATTTAAAATCCCTGCATATTTTATAATATACTGGGTTTAATGTGTACACATTTACTATCCAGTTCACGTGTCTAAGAATCTGATCCCAAAACTGTGGTAGTTCTCCTTTTCATACCAACCTTTGCTTATAGAATTTTTTTTCACCTGTATCAATGTTCTTGCCAGAAAGGGAGTGGAATGCACCTGGTCCGGGAAATAAAATATTAAGTTTTTAACACTGTCAAGAAATTGTATATAGCATGGTTGTTCTTGCCCAACACCTTTGGTGTATCAGGCAGTAAAGCCTGACCAAAGAATTTTCATTTTGTGAACATTAGATTCATAAGCCTCACCAAAAAGTAAGATTTTGATTT
Source organism: Trichilia hirta (assembly GCA_035221805.1). Lineage (NCBI taxonomy): Eukaryota > Viridiplantae > Streptophyta > Magnoliopsida > Sapindales > Meliaceae > Trichilia > Trichilia hirta. Next base: position 643,298 of record JAWDEX010000015.1, on the reverse strand, counting down.
GCTTTGCTACTTGGCTTTAATTTTTTCCAAAGCTTTTTTTTCAGCTCTGGAGTGTCTTAGAGAAGTCAGATTAGTAGTTACACTCGAAACTTGTTATTGGAACTTCCTTCTGCCAGTCAATGTTACATGATCCAAACTCCAAATTAAAGCAAAGGAATTGGCTCTCTCACAATTAATTACGTACTTTTAATGTTTTTCAGGTTGCCCCTTAGATTTGAGCGGGTCAAACTTCACTCTTGTGGCTTCCATGTGTTCTGACAAAGATGACAAAGGAAAGTGTTGCCGCTATATCAATGCTTTTGTTGCTGTTTCTATTGCTCGATATGCAAATTCAACAAGCAGCCTAGGGGTTCCTTTAGATTCATCTGACATCTGCCTTCATTACATATCACAAACCATGGAACTGTATGGAGTTCCACGAAATGCCACAGCTTTCTGTGTGTTTGGGACAAAAATTCCTG
>JAWDEX010000015.1:615360-637890 GCA_035221805.1 Trichilia hirta | reverse complement strand
GAGTTCCACAAAATGCCACAGCTTTCTGTGGCTTCGGGACAAAAATTCCTGTCAATTATGACTGTAGGGGTCGGACAACAGTCACACAGATGCTACAGTCTCCACAGTTTGCAAATGTCACAGAAAATTGCAAACTACCACTTTCAAAGGGAAGTGATTGCAGGAGGTGTGTAAATGCTGGCATTTTATACCTCCGTCATGTGGTAGGAGCAGAAGATAACATGACATTGAGTACTTGCCGCGATGCAACTTATGCTGCAATTGCGAGCCAACTTGATGAGGCTTCAGCCATTGAGATTGCAAGCTGTTTTTTTCAAGTTCAAGGAATTAAAATCACTCCAGGTATCCAAAATTTTGAAAGAAAAAGTGAAATTTAATATTTATATGTATGCGTCTGTCAAATTATATGTCTGCCTTCTTTTTTTTTTTGTTTTCTTTTTATAGTCATTTTTTTAATATTATTATTTAGTGGTTTTGTAAGAACTTGATGCAGTGAATCTAATACTGGCTTTGTCATTTCTGATAATCGGAATAAATATATAAATACATAGAATAATTTTTAGACCCGGTAGAAAGCTGCATTTTCAATCACCATTGTCCTGACAATGGTGCTCTGCTTATTATCTCCATTATAATATTCTATTGACATATCTGTACCAAGCATGTTTACTGTGACTTATCTTTTTTCTACCTAAAACTGTTGAGTATCAAGTGATGTTGGAATTCTTTTATAAAAAAATTAATTTTGTTCTGGTATTCAATCATTTGACTAATAAGCTCATGTAAATGAAATTTCAGAACCATCCCCATCTTTGCTGGCTCCCAAGGCATCTCCAAGTCCTTTGGTTGCTGCAAGCCCGAGTCAACTCACATTGGGTGTACCTCAAAAGGAAAACCACCATCACTATCACCTGACACTAATTCCTGGCATTGGCATTGCAGTTACAGCTGTTGCTGTTATGATGCTGATAGTCTTGATAATTCTTATACGTTGGAAAAGCAGAGAGCTAGAGAATTCTGAGAGTATGGATGAAACTTCTTTGAAACCACCCTTCCCACCTCCTCGATCTATAAGAAAATTTCAAGAAGGTTCAGTTATGATCTATTTCATTGTCGTTCCTTTGTTGATACTCGTATACTGAATTTTTTATATTATTATTTAATTATTTATTCTTAATGTGGTCTTTTGGCAATTGTGGACTGAGGGTGTTGATGAACTGCAGGTCCTTCGTCAGTGTTCCAAAAATTCAGCTACAAGGAGACAAAGAAATCAACCAAAAACTTTAGCACCATCATTGGGCAAGGGGGCTTTGGAACTGTCTACAAAGCTCAGTTCAATGATGGCTCTGTGGTAGCAGTGAAGTGGATGGACAAAGTCTCAGAACAAGGGGAGGATGAATTCTGCAGAGAAATAGAGCTTCTTGCTAGATTGCATCATCGTCATCTGGTGGCTCTAAGAGGCTTTTGCATTGAAAAATGCAAGAGGTAGTTGATTTATGTGCATATATATATGAACGCATGTATTTGACCTCTTGCATCAGCAAAACTAAATGCCTTTTCTCATTCATGGCAGGTTTCTCATGTATGAGTATATGGCAAATGGAAGTTTAAAGGATCATCTTCATTGTATGCTGTTTCTCTATTCCTCAAGTAGACACTTTACCCTTTTTTTTTCTTTTTTTTTTTCCGGTAGTTTAATCCCAAAGTGCATTTTGAAAATATGAGACACTAAACTAATACAAAACTTTGGTATTACATTTTGCTTTAAAAATCTTTGGAAAACTAGAAGTGCAAAGCAGGCTGGCTTTACTTGGGCACAAATTGGACCAAATGCAGGCAGAATAAGCTGGGCAGTACACAGTTAACATGTCTATGGAAGACAATGAACAATCAACTGTTTTTGCGTTTCAATGAAGCTCCTTTATTTGATTGCTGTGTTTTCTGAATAGTTTTGACATCATACTTTTTTAGCCTCTGGAAGAACTCCTCTGAGTTGGCAGACAAGAATCCAAATTGCCATTGATGTGGCTAATGCTTTGGTAATTTTCTTTCTTGTAGAATTATGCTCATCGGTGGAGCTGACTGGTTCAGTTTTGTGAATTTCCAACTTTATTTTTGATTGAAATATCATCTTGCTTACCTTATCTTTTCCGTTCACTTTCTAATGTGCAGGAATACCTGCATTTTTATTGTGATCCGCCTTTATGCCACAGAGATATCAAGTCCAGCAACATTTTACTGGATGAGAATTTTGTTGCCAAGGTATTGTAGAAGTAAGATGCAAATTGACCGTTTTATTTTGAGATTCTAGCCGTAGATGCATTTGATAGGTACTCAAGTAAGATTTTCTCCTTAGACCACGAATGAGATCATAACTTTGAATACAAGACTTCCTGTTATTTCGTGAATAAATGATATTCAAGAAGAGGACACTAGTATACATTTAAATTTCAAAGAACTCTTTTTCTAAATGCAATGCATAGCATATCCTTAATTTCTGTAAATAATTCCCTTTCTCGTCCAGGTTGCAGATTTTGGCCTCGCTCATGCTTCAAATGATGGTTCTATTTGCTTTGAGCCAGTAAATACTGATATAAGGGGAACTCCAGGTTAGCTGAAAAAAAAATGACCGTTCTGGAATATTAATTCTCTTTTATCTATTTCTTTCATTTACTTGCCAAAGATATCTGAAATTGGGAGGTTTTCAGGTTATATGGATCCCGAGTATGTGGTCACTCAAGAGCTCACCGAGAAAAGTGATATATACAGCTATGGAGTGCTACTGTTGGAGATTGTGACTGCAAGACGAGCAGTTCAAGATGGCAAGACTTTAGTAGAATCAACCCAAGTATATATGGCCTCAGAATCAGGACTGTCTGAGATAGTAGATCCCTGTATAAAGGACTCCTTTGACCCAGCCCAGCTTTGGTCAGTTGTGACTATTGTGAGATGGTGCACACAGAAAGAAGGTCAGGCTAGGCCTTCAATCAAACAGGTCCTTAGGATATTGTATGAGAGTTCAGAACCAATGCATAGTGGGTTTGTGCAAGCTGTGAAAGATGAAGAGTACGAAGAGACTGATGGAGGGCCAAGAACAAGCAAAGGGAAAACACAGAGGAGTGACCCTACCTTTTATAGTGGGGACGGTAGGTATCTTGCTTCTTCATCAAGTACATCCAGGTCGTATTGCAGTCGAAGTTTTTTACTCGAAACTGGCTCTCCTCAATCTCCTCCGAATATGCTCTCACTTTGAGACCAACCTACTCTTTGCTTCAGTCACAAGTTTGGGTACAAAGCTCTTGGCCCTGGATTACTTCATAATTTAGAAGTTATAGGTCATTTGTCACATAGCTTGTTTCAAGTCAACAGGTATGCACAGTTTGTCATCTTTCTGGGGCAAAAATGTTCGTATTATAGAGCACCTCAATGACCCTGAATTATTACTGCAAGGCAGAAAAGATATAGAAATTGTAAGCTTTGCATTCTTGCATTTTTTGGCTTATGCTTTGTCAAAAGTTTTGGAAATGGGTGACACACACGCGCGCGCGCGCGCGAGAGGTTATTGCCACTAGCCATAAGGATTATTCTTCATAGAAATCAACTATCTTGATGCTAAATAACCAGCCATTTAAGGATTCCAATTTCTTCTTGAGACTTAAATGATCTTTTCTGGTATGAAGACGATTGTACTCAGTTTCTGATTTAGCAAATATTTTCTTTGTTCCTTTGATAGCTGCTTGTAAAAATTCACCCTTGTACCTGATCCTCCGTACTACTAGAATTTACAAAAGAAGCTCTAGTATATATCAATGCACCAAACTGATTCTCACAACTATATTTGAGTGGCCTGCTTTTAGACTTCTTGTATTATACTCCGGTTCTTTATAGTTTAATAGGGAAGCAAGACTGATGATCCAAAGTTAAGAGAATAATAGAGAATAAAAATTGATTTTTTTATTTATGAGGTTCAGTTTCCTTTGTTTTCTTTGAATATTCCAGGCAATTCAATTCTAATATTGAACGATAAAAAATAAAAATCATCAGTGAGACAATGGTCCTCGTCGTGCTGTAGTTTCCTATGCAAGTATTTTGTAGCAGCCATCATATTCCTATTGAGGCCAATCTCTATCTCGGAATCTAGGAAATAAAACTTTTATATATAGGTGATCCTTTTGGATCTTCGAATGTCATATCAACTCAAAGTTGGTGACAAGAATCTTGGGAATTTTCATTCTTTCCGTAATGACTCTCTCTCTCTCTCTCTCTCTGTGTATATCATCTTCCGCCTCGTTACCCATGTCTGGAGATCGTAAAACCTACATTATCCAAATGGTCAAGTCAGCAATGCCAGCTCCTTACTCCTGCCACCACGACTGGTACATGTCACACTCTCGTCCCTCTCATCCCCTGATGGTTTTGCTCCAATCCATCTCTACACCTACAGACATGTAATGGATGACTTCAGCGCTGTCTTATCACAGTTCCACCTCGACCAACTCCAGAAAATGTACCCAGATACAGTTGGCCAACTTCACACAACACGCACACCAAAATTTCTCAGCCTGAACAAACTAGTAGGGATATGACCAGCTTCAGATTTTGGTAGTGGACATTGTAGTTGGTGTTTTGTATACGGGCATTTGGCCAGAAAGTGAGAGGTTCAATGATTACAGCATGGCCCTTGTTCCCGAGCGGTGGCGCGGCACGTGAAGTTGGAACTGAGTTTAATGCTTCTCAATGGTACACAACAGAAAACTGATTAGAGCCCGTTCATTCACCAAAGAGATGCAGCAATACGGCTTGAAGATGTCAACAATAGACGATTACAATTCTCCAGAGATTTCTTTGGTCATGGAAATCTTACATCATCAACAATAGTTGGCAGTCGAGTCCAAGATGTTGATTACTTTGGCAATGCTGAAGGAACAGCAATTGGAAGTGCACCACTAGCTAGGATTGCCCTTTACAAGGTGTTGTTTTCTAATGACAGTTTTGATGCAGCGGCAGTCAATGTCCTGGCTGGTATGGATCAAGCCATTATTGACAGCGTGGATATCATTTCATTGTCCTTGGCATTCCTGGAGACAACATTTGATGAGAATCCAATAGCCATAGGAACTTTTGTAGCCTTGAAGAAAGGAATTTTTGTTGTGTGTTCAGCAGGAAATTCAGGTCCCCATGCATACGCCATGCGCATCGGAGCTCCTTGGATTACTACGGTTGGTGCTGGAACTATTGAAAGAGAGTTTGCAGCTCATGTCACTCTAGGCGACGGGAAGCTAACTTTTACCTGGAAATCTGTTTACCAGGAGAATCTGTATCTCTGGTATTCCTATTTACTTTGGATATGGAAATAAATCCAAAGAAATTTGTGGTCTCAACTCATTAGACCCTAAAGATGTTGCAGGCAAGTATATCTTCTCTGTCTTTGACTATGATAGTTATACAAATGTGTCTCAACAATTAGATGAAACGTATAGAACTGGAGCCGCTGGAGCTATCTTCAGTTCAATTTCTTACTTATTCAGTATGCCTTTCTTGATAACAAATCTGACGGATGGAGAGTTAATGAAAAGCCATATAATCAGTGAGGAGAATGCAACTGTTAATATCAAGTTTCAGATTACAGTATTGGGTACTAAGCCAGCTCCATAGGTGGCAGATTTTTCGTCACGAGGTAATGCTGGCCAATCACCATGGATCCTAAATCCTGATGTATTGGATCCCAGAGTTGACATCTTAGCTGCAGGGCTCCAAATCAGGCTTGGACACCAATCCGTGAGGATGATTATCTCCTCACTGATTACGCTTTCTAGTCCGGAAATCAGGACCTGAGCTCAGCAGCTATCCGTTCTGCAATGATTACAGCTGCTAACCTGTTTGACAATGCCAATCGTAATGATGGCCGACCTGAATACTGGCATTGCTGGACTCCTTGAATAGGTGCAAGGCATGTAAATCTTAACAAACCAATGGATCCTCCACTTGTGCTGACATTGAGGTTCAGGACTACATCATTACTTGTGTGCATTGAACTACGCCAGTCGCCAGATCTCACAGGAACGTCAAAATTTTCTGGTCAGAGTAATAATCTAGATCTTAATTATCCATCCTTAATCGTCATCTTGAACAACACCGACACTACAAGCTTCACCTTCAAGAGGGTGTTGACAAACGTAGCTGATGCGATGCCAGTTCAGATTATAAATCAGAGGCGAAGACTCCTGCAGGTGAAAGTTGTTGTGCAACCAACAACGATATCCTTTGCCGGAAAATATAGAAAAGCTGAGTTCTGTTTGGCAGTGACCATTAATCTGGGAGAAGATGTTCATGTTCATCCACAAAGTGATTATATTGGCAATTTTGGTTTTTTCAGCCGGTATGAAGTTAATGGGAAACATTCGGTGAAAAGCCCCATTGTTTCTGCATTTGCACCGCAAATCTACGTAGCTGGCAGCAAATTCAGGTGTAATTGAGACTATAGCACATACAACAGGATGTGCAAATTATATTCAGCGTATGAAGTTGAGGAATGGCGCTTGGCAATAATAAACGTAATTAGTACAGAGTTTGTCTTGTTTAAGGGTATATTTGGTACAGTTGCAGTAGAATGGAACCACCAACTGTCAAACATAAGTGAGAATATTCATTAACTACCAAATAAAAATGGGTGTTTACCACAAATGCTGCAGAATTTTCAAAATTAAGTAAAAACAAGCAATTACAATTATACTCTTTTAAACTACAAGGATTATCATCCAAACGATAAGGACGTGCTATGAGGTCTACGGGGTTTTAATCTCCTCTAAAATTTGTAAATAATATTTCCTACTTATAGAAAGTGGGCTAAATTCAATAGTTAATATCAAATCATTTACAGTATTACCGAAGCAATCAACTGAGTCTTTTTATATCCATATGGGTTTTAAGGGTCGAAAGATTCAGATTTTTTACCGTCCAACCAACTAACAAGGACTAGATCTTAGGCCGTTGGCCACAAAACAAATCAACGAAACTAAAGATTAGAGATAAGACTTTAGGACTACATCATTTGGAGCAATCTCTTTGACAAATAGGCGTGAAGGGGAAATAGGGATCATTTCATCTATTATGTGTTTCAAAGTAAATTACCATTCACTTAATATACAAGTCAAAGACAACTTCCACTCTCAGATGAAAAAACTTGCAAACATAGAAATACTGAACCCTGGATTTCCTTACAGATTTCACATTAGCATTTGATCAGTTACAGGTCTGGGAATGAGTCTTACATGGAAATATCAAAATAAACCTTCAAATCCATGCAGGACGCACCAACATGTTTCCTATCAACTTTGATGAAACTTAGTTAAAAATTTAAACCCTACCCCCCTCTAAAAAAATGATCGAATGGCTAAGAGGCCAAAAAGCATACACCGATTGGCTCATCCACATAAGTTAAAACATCCAGAAGTCACAAGAAATGTTGACTGGCAGATTCCTCTAGCCACCTACTGCAGCCAGGAACTTTTTCTTGCTAACTGGCTCTTCATGCAAGACAACCACATCTCTCAATTTATTGAAGAGATCCTCTAGCTGATCCACACCAAACCTTTGAAAGTCCAAAGGTCTCTTGTATCGTTGCTGGTATATTGCCTCAAAACAACCCAAGAAAATCCTACAAGAATAGCTCACCAAAATCTCTTGCAGTTCATGTTTGAACTGTTTTATATTTTCGTCATCAATCTCAGATTTCCCACAGTTCCTTCCCTCATCATTTTCTTCGACAACTACCCTTTCATCATCTGAAAACTCATCTGATGATGCACCACCTGCATTCATACCGTCTTCCTGATTAGCTTTTCCTCTCTTATCCTTCTTTGCCAGAATTGCACTTGGACCTGCTTTCCAGTTACGAAGGTGGACAAATTTCCTTTGGCTTTTGCCTTCTACTGTCATTGAGTCACCCAACTTCTTGAAAAGATTTACTAGTTTGTATGCTCCATACTCTGACACATAAAGTGGCCTCCCAAATAATTTCTGATACTCAGCAGGAACGCGGGTAAGAGGCAGGCTACCTCCAGACAGTTCAAGCAATCTCATCATCTGTGCCCTCAAACCATTAATATCTCCTGGCTGAACCCACATGGTGGAATCATTCTGATCACCACAGGAAACATGACCCCCTGAAACTTCATTAAGACCAGGTGGCAGACTTTGTGTCCTCAAGGTTGAAGGAAAACAAGATGTGTTGAGTGAAGAAGTACTTGTGTATTCAGATGAGGATTGTGACACAATTGAGAAGTCTCTAGACTTATAATAGCTTTGTAAGATCCCCCTGTATACAATTGCTTCCTCTTCATTTTGAGCATCTGCGTGGTCATTGATATGACACCCCACAAAATACCCAGAAACATCAGCTGAAGCTCCACGAGGCGGCATCAAGGACTTAGTAGAGGGCACAAAGCCTTCACCGCGAGCCACACTCGGCCAGTCCCAGACAAACTTACCAGCATTGCAAAGAGCAGATGAAACACCTACTCCAGAGGGGATGACAAGAATCACTGTATACCCACGCTGACCAAGTATGTGAAGCGCCGGAGCAAAATCAACATCCCCTGATATCAGCACAATGGAAGAAGGTGGACGGTTGTCAAGGGCAAAGAGGAACATGTCCACTAAGATAGCCTTGTCAGCAGCATCCTTTCTCCCATTTGGAACATCAATTAACTTGACACCAGTTCTCTGGCATCCCTCTCTAAGTCGCCTTGGGAAGGCATTAAAATCCCCATAGGCAGAGAACATCATAACAGCTCCTTTAATCACAGGGTGCACCCGCAAAGCCATTCTTATATTGCCAGCTACATCTTCAGGGCGGACATCACTTGGAACAGGGCAGTTCTCAATGTCCCAGAGTATAGCCACCGGACCATCTGAGGAAGTCTGATTCTGCTGATTTATGGGAGACTGATGCAAATCCAAGTTTAAGCCTGCCATAGGAGTTCCCTTCTGTTCTAAGGAATCTGAATGAACTATAGATGTCGATGCATTCGAATTAGCCATCACTGATTCATCACCAACTCAAAGGTTCCTAAATATAGCCAACCAAAGAAGAAGAAGTAAATAAGTAAACCAATGTTCCTTGATACCACTACAACAAACAAAATGAAGTAGAAGTAACATATATATCAATATAAAGTAGACACCGTCTTCCCAATATATTAAGAAGCCCAAAAAAAGACCACACTGGTAATGTTTGTATTTCTAGCAATATCAAAATAAGCTACCTGGAACCATACACAATAATATGGAAAAATTGAGCACGAAAACAATTAGACTACTGCAGCAAAGCATTCATTAACTCCAAGTACAGAAATTACAAAGGTGCAACTTGTTTTTCTTTTCATTCAAGAACAATGGACTCATTAGACAGTAGGAGTGTACAAAGTCAACTTTAACCTCCTACAGTTTCAAATCATCTAATGATAGGAATTTTGAACCAGCCACATAAAACCAAGCACAAACACAAAATCCATTGTATTAGTTTTCTCTCTCTCTCTCTTTATTTTGTTGTTGGGGGTGGGGGCAGGAGATGGAGACCGGGTTGGGGGATGGGATGGAGTGTGGTGGGGGTCAGCATATGCAACTGTCTTCTATATCAACAACCATGGTTGATCTTGCCATGCACATGATGTTTCTGCTGGTTTTCTCTATTGTCTTTTTGAAAGAGACTCAGCTGACACATTGTAACAAGGTTGGATTTATGTGCAGGCCCAAGAGGATGTGCCATGGCAAGCCAAAGTACATCATTGACGGCATTCATCTTGGTCCACTAAGTGTTCATAAGAACTACAGTGATGCTAACAAGCGCTGGTACAGTCAGGTAACGGAGATCATAATGGATACCACAATTCAGAAATAGGCAGATATTGTATGTCCATCTGGAAGAAAACGTAGCAACAGAAAATTCTTCTAAACTGCACGGAGTGCTCGGCAACTAAAGATTCACAAAAGAACAGAAATATAAATATAAACACATGCATTAAACAAATTCCATTGATTACCAAAAAAGAAAGTCAACAAGAGAACAATGGTGGAAAACAGTATATATTTGTATATGGGGTGTCCTACTTAGGAGAAAATGGAATAGAGTTTAAATATAACACCAAGTAGAAGACGTTAACAAATTAGGAACCTCCTAGCAAGTTCATGAATCTCCACAAAATACAATTCTCTAGACATTTAATTCTGCTGCTGAATCGCCTTAAACTTCACCAATTTAATTATTTATGGGATAAATTAACAGAACTATTACAACTGTTACAACCGGATGGAGTGTAAATGATGCTATTATTTTTTTGTTTTGTTTATGGAATATGAATCCCCTTTTCCCTCTTGTAAGAATATAAGAAGGAATTTCCTGTGCCAACAGCTGACTGAGAGAAAAAAAAAACAATTAAAAAACAAAGTCCTAATTTCCTTCAAAATTTCTGCATTTTCCCAGCAACCAAAACAAAACCAAAAGACAGAAAATCAAAGAAAGATACATTTACCGTCCAAATACAATAAAACGTACTACAACAGAGAAAATAAAGGTTACCTCCTATTGAAATCACTTATCCCCTTTAACTTAAGTTCCAATCACCAGAAACCCAGATCCTCAATAACAACAAATGATCAAAAGATCTAACGATTATCAATAAAATATCAAAAGAAATTAAATAAAGAAAAAAGAAGGGGGTGGTCGTTCTTTGCGATATTTGTAAGAGAGGAAGACGGAAGAAACCTGGGGTTGAAGGAAGGTTATTGTAATTGACGACGAGTTGTTGGGGGAATGGGATTTTGATTATTATTCTGACAAAAGCGGAATCGTCAGTTAAGCGGAATGATTTTTCACCAATGTATTTGCTGTCTCTGCTTCGCTCAGTAACTTTGGAGTTGTGGGCTCGAACATTAACATTAGAGCCCAAAAACCTCTGTGGGTGCAAGCTTCAGCGTATGTTTAATTCGTTTTCGATCCTTCTTAACCGACAAAGGAAGTAATCATGCGTTGTTCTAGAAGTCCTGCTGCAGACCTAACTCATTGCGGATACCAGCGTGATGAACGGTCAGATTTCATTTTTGTTCTTTAAAAATCTAAATAGCATGTCACTCAGCTTCAATCGTTAAATTGAATTGTGTTGTGCCAGACACCGCCCATGTAAGGAGAGCCTAGCAGATTAGCATTATGGGTTGGTTTTAGTATTACTCTTATAGGTAAACCTTATCTAATCTTGCTTCCAAAGTCCAGAGTCTTGAGCTACTCCATTCTTATATTATAGACAAGCAGCTAAGCCAGATTTTACGACATGAGAATCACGTGGTCAAGCTGACTAATAAGGTACAATATAACTGAAAACTGACACATTTATCATGCAGCTTTACTATGGAAAATTGGCATCCAGTCACGGGAGAACAATCAAATTTTACATGAATAAACCGTTGCCCAATTGGATCAATGTTTAAGCCTACATAAACCACTCCAATTTTTCTAGTTAAGATTTGCCACCTAGGCTATCGAGCTCCACCTCAAGTTGGAAGAACTTGTAAGTTCACTTAAGATTATTCCACTTTTAATGTCATTTGCTTTTATTCCATGTTTTAAGACTCAAAAAACTTGAACAGAGGACACATTTACAAAACATTGTCTGACTGACTTTTAACAAAAAGGAAGACAAAAGGAAAAAAAACTACTAGCAGTCCAGCACCAGAGTTGCTAACCAGCAACCAATGTCTAAAGGATTTACATGTGCTGATGGCCTAACGGAAATTTCAAGCAATGCAAGCCATAAGATATATATTACAAGAAAAACTGATCAACTTTAATGGATCTCTAGTAATGCATTGGAAAAAGTCCAGGATTCCATAACCCTTTCAATGGCAGAAATGTAGAACTCCTTTGGCATGGTTCCAAGCACAGACTCACGTTTCTCACCGTTCTTAAAGAGCAAAACCACAGGTACAGCCTTAATCTCATGGTCCTCTGCAATAGGGAAATCGGTGTCTGTGTTGAGTATAAAGCATTTAAGTCTCTCGGCATACTCTCCTGCATGGGCCACACCAACTTGCGTAAAATTCAACAAGTACGGGGGTTTCACTGTTCAGAATAGTCTTTTTCCATGCGTCTTTAGTAACCACTGCAGCTGCATAGCCAAAAATTTGTGATTATGGTCGTATCTAATAATGCAGCACAGCCAAAATATATTGATCACAGTGACATCCATTAACAAACTCAACACATCCCAGTTATACCTTAGTATAATAACTCAATACGATGCAATTCAGGAAGCAATTTGTTAATAATGTTTGAAAGTTCCTTAACTGGTTAAGCTTTCCTAGAAAAAAAAAAAGTTCACTATATTTTATGGCAGTGCAACATATATCCAAAATACAGCGACCCCAAACTACTTACTAATTTTTTTATCATTTAGTTTTTTAGGCAGCAAACGTTTCCATCTTGATTCTCTCTCTCCTCTCTCATGAACTGTTATCAATAATAATTTCCTCAAAGAACCATAAGTATCAATGTATGTTGTTTTATATTTATATACATATATACGGTTATACTGTCTCCTTTACATAAAATCATTCTTTCTCTTGCCTAAAATCTATGTATTTGTTTTTCCTTCTTAGCATCCATGTATTTGACCATTAACGAAATCAGTTTCAAAGGTTTACTATTATTACGGAATCACATGATTTATGCTCCACTTTTAATAATCATGGAACTTACTCATACTAACTTTGATTCATTATAAAGGAATAAAATCATTTTAGCAAAAGAATATAACCTAGGAAGTAAATCGTCACAGCAAAAATAAAGAAGTATTGTGCCTGCACAGAAAAAATCACAATATGCAATAGTTGTATAGACAAACGCCTAAATATGCATGCATTACGTGGAAACCATAATCTCCCCGCATAAACAAAGTATAGGAACAAAAATGTTTATCATAAACTCAACCAATCATCAAAAGCGCTTAGACCTATAGAATATGATAAATTTTCAGAATCAAAACATTCATTGAAGAGAAGCCAATAGTTATTACTACAAAATTGTTATGTTACATAAGGTAAGTACAAATGTCAAGCATCAAAAGTTCCAACTTTGTTATTATAATCAATAACCTTGAGCTATTTACGATTCCTTGTTCAACAAAACAAAAAAATGAATGAATGAAAAGTAAATAAAAAGTAGGCAATGATAAAATACAGATACTAGCTAGCCACTGAAAGGAGGACAAAAGAGATACTAGAAAACAACAACAAAATCCTTACCAGAATAATGGACTTAATCCAGACAACTTTTGTGAACAGCAGTTTACAGTAACGTCACTAGAACAACAGTGGTTGAAATGCTTTGCTTGACATTTCATTTGCACTAGAATGCAAAATGCCACATGATCACAAACTAGAGTGGCAGCAAGGAACAGCCTCAAAATGTCAAATCCCCAAAAACATTTTCCCTTAACAAGCCTTTCAAGTTTTCAGAGAATAGCAGTTCTTATTCATGAATTAAGCACAATACTAATTATGGATGCTGGCATCCATTAGTATGAACGGAAGCTCTGTCACCAAATGGTTCTCTACCGTATAAGTTTCAATTGATAATACCAAGTCAATTGCCTAAGTTTCCATCCATTTAGTTTCAGTTTTAGTTGTTGCGCAAATAAAGAATTCGAGCCTCCGTTACCCACCTTTTTTGTATAATTTTACATTTCATCTTCATTCAAAACCTCAAGTCCTAACCACTTAATCATATACTAAAAATCTCACCAGATCGCTGTAAAAATAAAAAATTAAAACTGAACTCCACATTTTGATCCACAAATCTAAACCAAGAAGTTTTCTGAAGTCGTTGCAGGTGATAAATCAAGAATTTTTAATACTCCTAGGATCGAACTACAGAAAATGGAAAATGGGTTATCTCTTGCAAAGCTATTTTTGCAACAAATTCTTTCTTTTCCTTCATCAAGTTTTCACATCAACCAGACGGAAGTTACAAGAATCGAGATATACAAATCGCGAAAGAACCAACAAGAAACGACAGATACCCAGAAAAATAAACAGTGCAAGAACTCAAATCATGTTATACAACCCTCAACGCAATCCAATTAATAGTTACCTCTAGATTCACGCATGCAGAGAATCTTAAGCGGAAGAGGTGCATTCTTAGGCTTCAAGGCCACCTTAATAAAATGCAAATGAAAGGGAAATGCGAGTCGGTTGGGCTTATGAGAAAGGAATAAATAGAGACGCGGAGTGGCAAAATGGGCAGAAGATAAACAAGTGGAAGAAAAAGAAGAAACATAAGACATCACTCAACAAGAGTTTTTTGTCTAATCAAATCACGAATTTCACTTAATTGATAATTTGTATTTTGTGTTTGGTTAGCTGGAAAGTTGCAGATGGACTGGTAGCGCAGTTCATTAGGTTGGCAATTACAGCGAGTCTTCAACGATAGAAGCGAAATTTAGGGAGAAAAAAGGGTAAACAAAGGGAAACAGAATCAACATAGCAGCAGGTTTTTCTCGTGGGCTTCTATCATCTAAATCTGATCTGGTTTGGACGATGACAAATCGGAACGTGGCCAACCGTCGTGCACGAGGAGTTGTTGGAACTCCACTTAAAACACTCGTCCATAACAAAAATACACCTCAGTCAATAACTGTCATATTTATCTCATTTAAAGTCCCAGAGAAATCATATTTTTTTAAAAATTCATCTAATGGAAAAATCTCATTTAAATATTTATTTATTTTAGAAAAAATTTATAAGACATCATGAATGACAAATATTTTATTTTTATCTTAGGGGGATTGTCTAGCATTCAACGTTTTATCTTTGTCTCTCAATGAAATAATTTTATTCGTCGGACGAGGAAAAAAAATTAGACGAAGGTTAATGGAGTAATTTTACATTTGTTTGAAAAAAAAAAAATGAAGTAATTTCCTTTTGTCTCGTAGGGGTGAGGTCTCACTTTCGTCTAGGAGCCAAATTCATGAATGATGACTGAGAATGTAATTTCATATTTGTCTCTCGAGAGTCTCCGTCACTGAAATCCAAAATTAATTGTCTCAATTTCCAGCTTTTGGCGTTAGTTTTGCATAAACTAGAATCCTTTCACACTTATCTAAGAACATTGTTCAACCGATGAAGCTAGAATTTTTCATATTTTTTGCGACTAAATAACAGAAAAAGGAAAAGTGTCATGCGTTTCAAAGTCATTTAATTGCAACCATTTCTTTTGCTTTTACCTCCCTCAGATTTCGCATCACTCAAACAGGAGTTTCATAAATAGCAAAAGAACTCGCAAAAAACAATATATACCCCAAATAAATAAATAAATAAAAGAGTACAGGGTCAGAAACTGAAATCAAAGGCGATCCAATGAATCGTTACCTTGAGATTGATACATGAAGAGAATCTTAATCGGAAGAGGAGCATTCCGAGCCTTATCAAAAGAGAGTTTGGAGTATGGGAATGAAGAGAGATGGAATGGCGAAATGGGCAGAATTGAAATAAGCGAAAGAAGAAGAAACAGAAGTCATCGTTGAACAGAAGTTTGTGTCCTGCAAGTATTTATAATTTTTGCTTTCACATATATTTAGTGGAGCAGCGGTAATGCAGCGAACTAATTTGGCTTTCATTCAGGTAGAGTCTTAAACTACAGAACTTAAGACCAAACGAAAACAAAACAAGGGAACCGAATGAAGTGGGGCCATGCGTGGGACCCACCAACTTAAATTCATTCAGGTAATCTTAAACAGTGGAACGTTAAACCAAATGAATGCAGAGGAAACAAAGAACGTGGGGCCCACCAACCATAAATGGAAAATGCAACGCCAGTGGGACTCCAACTACGATTGTCTAATTAAATACAGACGACTTATCCATTAGGCCACGGGCCGTCAGCCATTAGATTTTTTTTTTCATTTATTTTAACACTAACTAATATAGCATTTGCAAGTATCCGAATGATAATCTTGATTGATCTCAATATCTAGCATATTGGTTTTTCTATTTGCAAAATCATACGAAAAGAAAAAAGGTAAGACGAAATAGCTATAACACATACAATGAACAGACTTAAATTGTTTCACATCATCCCTCCAAGATCAACACTTCACACTTGAAGACCATTTGTCGAACTCGATCAACCATTAACAAATAATCCTAATATATAGGTGTATTTAGTCAAGTTAATGTCCATCACGTGTCCGGGGTTTTTTTAAGCCTAACCTGATTTAAGTTCATTCTAAAATCTGGACGTCTTAACGAGTATTTAAGTGGGTAAAAACAAAGAAAAATCAGAGAAAAGAATGCAAATTCCGGGAATCAGATGCATCAGTCACTGAACCTCGATGGCTTTAATGGAATTATTGAGAAAATACGTTTGATTATGTGCATCAATAATGCAAGTTCCTATGATTCACAGTAATGCAAAAAAAATTAGAGAAAATATATTTGAGATTATTGAGAGCAGCCATTTTGCTGCTGAAGTGAATGAAGAAACCGGTAGAATCACATTCTTTTTATTAAGTTACATTCTAAATACACCGGATTTGATATCTTCCATTGGCCGGTTCAAAGAAGCAGAAGTACTGAAACCTATTACTTTCCTTGTGTCAGCTGGCGATGATTCCGTCATCCCACAGTCTAAGCTGTGGAGTAATAAGCACTTCCTTCTCTCTCATATGCCTCTACAACCTTCGCCTTGAACATTTCCTCTTCCTTTTTTGTCCACTGTTTGTGCGTGAATATATGGATGCACACCATGCTTTAATTTTCGAAATGACAAAAAGATGTACTATCATTTTGAACAGAAATGAAGTTTAACCGAACTCCTTGCTTTTTCTTGTTGGCCTTTTCTATTTGAGACAGCACTCCAGCAGCCTAAATATTTGCCAAGGAAACCAAATCAATACGTGCTTAAAAACAACTGACAAGTTCAAGTAACTGGTGGCTATATACTGGGTTAACTTGGATTCTAAAACTGTGAAACCAAAATCTTACGAAAACGTGAAGCCAGGAAGTCCAGAGGTCAAGAAGATTGAGCAAAATTTTCAAAATTCACACGAAAGTAAAAAAGGGAAATGTTACCAACGATTATTTTCAGAGAAACGTATTTGCGAAGACAATGCAACGGTTCTCAGTTCGTATTAGTCACAGCAACTTATGAAATTTGTTCAATAGCTAGGTATTATATATTGTTCATGATAAGGACAAACTACTCATAGAAATACTTAGATTGATGACTATAAATTCTATATGCCTAACAAGAATTGTAATTCAGAAATTTCAGATGATCAAAATATAATCATCATTTCAAATTTTGAGGTTAAGGTAAACATACGTGGTTCAAGATTGCAATAAGTTTGAATATTCGATTCTACACTAGATTGGATGGCGAGAATCCTTCTCTCCTAAGAACAATGCTCAAGCACAAGCACAACCAAAATCTAGACAAGCCACTGTATAAATGAAAAAGGTTAATAATAATTTTCTCCTTCTTATGCTCGCCCACTTTAGAGTTAACACATAATGACGTACAAGTCAAGCACAAGTATAAGAACTACCTGAGCACCGTCCATGACAGAGATTCTGGCATTCGGCCAAAGAAACATGAAATTAGGGCTGTATGCACGTCCACAAATTGCATAGTTTCCAGCACCAAAACTTCCACCAACAATTATTGTAGTTTTTGGTACCTGTACAAGGAATGATTAGGACAGATATATTTCACTTTCATGAATTTTTATTTAATCTACAAATCAATCTATGATTAATGGTAATAAAATAAATAACTTGCACAAACTTCCATCAGACCTTGCACAAGCAACTGCCATCACCATTTTTGCTCCAGACTTAGCAATACCGTGGCCTCAGATTTTGAGCCAACCTAAAAGGTAAACAACCGTTATGGTTCCGCAATTCTATAACTTTCTTGAATTACTATCTTAATTACTCAGAGGATCTTGGCACAATTTCTAGAAAAAACGGAAAAAAAACCTAAAAAATAAAGCTCATAACTCTCCTATTACATTTAGTTTAATTTGATCTCTTTATAATGTGAGGAGACGAGCATCTCAGGAAGATTCATTAACAGATTAATGAAAGAGAAGGCAGAATCACTAACAATGAATCCAGTAATATTCTGCAGAAAGACCAATGGAATTTCCCGTTGAGTGCAAAGTGCAATGAAATGGGCCCCTTTTGGAGCAGATTCATTGAATAATATCCCATTGTTTCCATTGATACCCACAGGTTGACCAAAGATCCTAGCAAAACCGGTCCCAAGTGTCTGCGTAGATACAAATCCAACTGTGGTTAAAAACTCATAAAATTAGAATGCAACACAACTGGCTTAAAAATTCAAGTGTTTTAAATGTCCTCACAGTGCCATACAATTTCTTGAATTCAGCAAATTCACTTCTATCAACAATGCGAGCAATAATTGATCGAATATCAAAAACAGAGCTCCTTCACATCGTATAATGGTTCTTCATATTCAGGATCTATACTCTGAGATCCATTCATTATTCCCTGTCTCCCAGCCATATGCAAGTTCTTGATAATGTTTTTCCTAAGAGAAAGTCCATGTAGCTCATCTAAAAGAGAAAAAATTATATACATGACTATTCCAGGGAAGCTACAAGCAAAGCAAAGATCAAACCAACTTCAGACTGGTACACACAGAAGGGTGGAAAACACCCCATGATCAAGGTAGTACCATGAGCAAAGTAATCTGAAACTCCTGATGTCTTACAATGAACAGCAGCACCACCCAAATCCTCATCAGACACTTCTTCCCCTGTAGCAGCCCAGTGAAATTTCTACTTTTAGATATTACTCCCGGTCTATATATATACACACATTCAATTTTATATCCATGCATAATGCCACACACTGATATGGATATGTTTATAATAAAATATTAAAACTATGAAGACAACTAAGTAATCGCACAGCTGATATATGAATTACTGCCTGAATCAATTTGCAACATCAGAAAGTCCGGAGCTAACCTTTACAAGTTGGGGGCCAGCCAGAAATATGGTACCATTTCCTTTGACCATTACACTTTCATCAGCTATTGCAGGAATATAAGCACCTCCAGCAGTGCACGAACCTAATACTAATGCAATTTGAGGAATGCCTTCAGCGGACATTATGGCTTGATTATAGAAAATTCTCCCAAAACATTTTTTGTCAGGGAACACTTCAGCCTGCTTGGGAAGGAAAGCACCTCCACTATCCACAGGATATAGACATGGTAATTTGCATTGTTCAGCGATCTTTTGTGCCCTAAGATGCCTCTTAATGGGGCCATGCACAGGGCCTATTCCAGTTATTATACCACCGGATGGTAAGGGTTCTTTTACATACAGAATATATAATAAGATAAAGCAATACCAAAATATTGGATCAACCATCATGTTCAATCAACTAATAATGAGTAGTACATTATCTTTTAACATGACAGGTTTATTGGAATGAGTTCAATATACATGTTTATTTATTGTTCATACTAGTGCCTAATGGTGTTAATGATCAACGTTCATTTCCTTCTTTTTCCATAGGAAGTGTAATAATCAACTGCAGTTATTAGACCAAAGGATTTTAAAATACAAGTCATCCCTGCATCCACAGAACACCTCTGAGTGTCCCATAGTGTGTAACATCTTTGAAAAAGAAAAAAAAAAGAGAAAAATGAAGAGGATTATTTGGTTATAATTTAATTATAAAAGGATACGATATTCAATATTGATAAATAGAAGATTCAAATGAAAATTTATAAGTAGATAAGAATAAAGAAAAAAATGAGTTATGTGATAAGTGGTGGTAAAAGCATTGTGTAAGACTGGATAAGAATAGGAAAAAAAATTATGGTTAGTAATGGAACATGTATCATGTGATGATGAATGATTCGTTTTCTTAATTGAGATTGGAAAGAAATAAGAGATAAAGTCAGGAGAAAAAAACAAAAAAAACGAAGAGAAACTAAGAGGGAGACAAGAAGAAGGAGAAGAAGAAAGGAAAGAGAAGAAAAGGAAGCAAAAAATATTTTAAATTTCTTTTAATAAATTATTGTATGAATTTGTATTGGTTTGACAAATTCTGAATTTAATAAGATTAGATATTAAATTTGAGATATATATTTGAGAGGTATAATTATTTTATGATATATTATTTTAGAAAATTGTTAAAAATATAGCAATAATTTCATATAATTTAATTTTGTATTATTTTACATATTTTACTTACTAAAGTTAATAAATATTATTACTAAATGGATATTCAAAAACATTCCTAAAAAATAAAAGAAATCTACTGAACTATGGAAAAAGCCTAGACATTTAGAGTTAGTCCTGTCACGTCCAAGCCTTTTTGAACGTAGGGTAATTCTATACTTCAACCGCTGGTGCCATCCATATGAAACAAATAAAAAGTCCATCTTCAAGTTTTCAGCAAGTCGGTATTTACCGTTCAAACAAGGAGTATAGCCGAAAAAAAACGGGGCTGTTTTACATGGAAATTCCCAAGTAACTTTGTGAAAACGGTGAATTAAGAGCACGAGGTAGCAGCCACTAGTTCTAGCGAGGGAACCACATATAAAAATGCCTTGGCAACAGGGTGATGAAAGGGAGGTACGCCTGATGCAAGGGAGCCGCAACCTGTGAAGAATCAGAAGGCTTAAATTATTTTGGATAAAATTGAGATATTGGAGAACGAAATTTAGGAGATAAAACGATGGATTGTTGAGGATCGTAGAAAGGTGGTGAGCTATGGCACCAGTCAAAGTCGAGGAAAGCCAAACCCCAAACCATCGTCAAGAAACAACGGCAATAGGCCCTTTAACCATGAATACTGATTGACCAAGGTCAAAACTCACCGCGGCCCAAAAAGGAAAGGAAAAGGTAGTGAAAAGGCCTATTATTACGATCGTAAATCTAGGATATGCTAATTAGGGAGAATTATTTTAGATAAATAGATCTAAAATTAGGAACAAAAGGGTGCGGATAGTTAAGCAGTGATATTTATCACTCTGCACAAACTGATCAGGAATTAGAGTCATTTTTCTGATGAGCCCAAGACAAAGTGAAATCAGCGAAGCATATTAAGGTAAAAGGCATACATCTTGAGCAAAGGAGCTTGGAGTGCGAGGGTCAGACGAGAATATATATAAGCGGGCCAAGGATCATATTGTGGGTAAATAAGATGCGCCATGTGCAGAGCACAGCGCGCCGCAATACGAAGCATTAAGTGTAGCATGAGCGGAGCATGCATAGCGCACCACAAGCGCGGGAGATGTGCACAACACCAAACAAAGTCGTGCAAGGGCAGCGCAAGCAAAATGGGCACATGAGGGCGCAACGGAGGTTATCCGAATGTGCAGGGGCCGATGCTCAAGTGTGTGAAGGCATGAGGCCGCGAGCGCACGCAAGCATTGAGGCCAACGACGCAAGGCAGTGCAAAGTAAGAGTGAGAGGCTCAGTGCTCAAAGAAGCACAGGCTGAGGCCCTCGGCCCGAGTGAGCACCGAGCGTAAGCAGAACGCTCAAGTGCTCAAGGGAGCATAGGCATGAAGCCATTGGAGCAGGAGAGCGCCAAGTGACTAGCAACGCTAAGTGCGCAAGAGCACACTGAATGAGGCATTAGGCGCGACAGAGAGCCGAGTGACAAGCAGAGTGCTAAGTGCTCGTGGGAGCAACGACACAAGGCCGTAGACACGGGAGAGCGCCAAGTCTAAGCGGGATGCTCAAGAGCATATGGGCGCACAAGTTATGCCAACGACGCGGGGAAGGGCCAAGCTAGATGCGAGATGTTCAAGTGCATATGAGTGCACTGGCTAATGTCATCAGCATGAGGGAGTGCCAAGCTACGAGTGAGACGATCAAGTACGTAGAGGTGCACAGGTTGAAGCTAAAGGTGCGGAGGAGTGCCTCGATACGAGCAGGGATGCTCGGGTGCATAAGAGCACACCGGCAAGAAGCTAAAGGCACAGAAGAGTGCCAACACACTGAGAGAATGTGCGGGAGCAATGCTCAGTGCAAGCAATGAGATCATGTGTGCACGAGTCAGTGTACATTGAGGTGCACGATGGACAGTACCCATTGACACGCACAGTGAAAAAGCAAAGCTCTATGGGGCGGATATCAAGTAAGCATGACTTAGGCCCCGGAATAATGTCAAGGCGCAATGAGGCGTTATAGCATATTAGCCGAGATAGAGAAGATCGAGATCAAATGATTCAGTGTCTAAATACAGTGAAAGCATGGGAATCAGAATCCTTGCAACTTTGGGAAGCTGATTAAGAGGTTGGCTAATGTTTTTTTTTACGTAGTGGTAAAAGGGTTAAAGGCAGAGGTTTTCGTAAGACGAATATTGTGCGAAAGGATGTGTTGAAATTCTATGAGTTAAGTTCTAATAAGTTGCACAGAGTAATAGTAGGAGAGTGTATTGCTGGTAGGGTCAGGGATTCGGCGCATCGCAAGGCTAGAGCAAAAGG
>JAWDEX010000015.1:594248-615260 GCA_035221805.1 Trichilia hirta | reverse complement strand
CGCAAAGCCATTCTTATATTGCCAGCTACATCTTCAGGGCGGACATCACTTGGAACAGGGCAGTTCTCAATGTCCCAAAGTACAGCTACAGGACCAGCCGAAGAAGTCCGATTCCGCTGATTTATGGTAGTGTGGAGCAAATCGATGTTTGAGTCCATTAAAACTGCAAGCACAGATGTTACGACGCTGCGATTTTATTTTTCTTCTCTTTCAAGGACGATGGACTCATTTACAGGGGTGTATGAAGTCAATTTTGGACCGTATAGTTTCAAATAATCTGATTATTGAAATTTTGAATCAGCCCCATAAAACCAGGCACTACAAACAACACAAAGTCCATTGTATTAGTTTTCTCTCTCTCTTTATTTCGTTGTTAGGGCAGGGGCAGGAGATGGGGATGGGGTCTCAGAATTTGCAACAGCCTTCTATATCCAACAACCATAGTTGATCTTACCATGCACATGATGTTTCAGCTGGTTGTATATTGTCTTTGCAAAAGAGACTCAGCCGACATATTTTAACCAAGATTAGCTATCACAATGGATGCCACAATTAAGAAATATGCAGTCATAGTATGTCCATCTGGAAGAAAACATAGTAACAAAGAATTATTCAGAACCACACAGAGCACAAGACAACTAAAGATTTACAAAGAACATAAATATATATACACATGCATGCATTGAAAACAAATTATTGACTACCAAAAAAGAGAGTCAACAAAAAAACAACAGGGAAAAAACATTATATATTTGTATACGAGGGTCTCGAACTTGGGAGGTAAATTCCATTTAAACTGAGTTTAAAAATAACACCAAGACGTCAACAAATTAGGAACCACCTAGCAAGTTCATCAATCTCAACAAAATACATTTCTCTGAAACCGAGACATGTTTAATTCTGGTACTGAACCGCCTTAAACTTATAGCATCACTAGTTTAATTTTTTAGGGGATAAATTAACTGCTCTATGACTCCCGGATGAATTGTAAATATTATAGTTTTTTGTTTGTTTGTTTATCCCCATCCCTCTCTGATAGGAACAAAAGAAGAATTTTCGTGTGTTTACAGTGTACTAAATGCACGGGAGCATGTCACGTAGCTTCGATTGTTAAATTGAATGGTGTTGTGCCACTCTCCGCGCATGTAAGGCGAGCCTTGCAGATGTGTATTATTGGTTGAATTTTAGTATTTGCTCATTTGGTAACCCTCATGATTCGTATCTAGTATTGCTTCAGTAGTCCACAGTTCCGCGCTTCTCCATTTCTTATACTATATTTTACTATTGGCATTGTCCATGTCCAGTTGCTGAGCCAAATTTGTGCAGGAGAATCATGTAGTCAGTCTGACTAATAAATTACAACTCAAAACTTACACCTTTGATAGATGCCAATATCAAGCCGCTTTTTCATTGAACAGTGGCATCCAGTTCTGGAAAAACATTCATAATTTACATGGAGAAACCGTTGCCAAATTGGATCAATGTTTAAGACTAAATATATCTACAACAGAAACCATTTCTGAATATATCTTGTTAAGATTTTGCCACCTAGGCTATAAAATTACACGTAAAGTCGTAAGATTTTGCCACCTAGGCTTTTTAATGTCATTTGCTTTTATACAAAAACACTATTCCCTAGAGACAAAATACTGTTTTAAGGCACAAAAGACATGAACAATTGAACAACAAAGACGCGTACAAAACAGTCTCCCTGACTTTTTAACAAAAAGGAAGACAAGGAGAAGAACTACTAGCAGTCCAGCACCTGTGGTGCTAACCAACAAGCAATGTCTAAAGGATTTACAAGTAATGTACTGATGGCATAATGGAAATTCAAGCAATGCAAGCCATAAGATATATCTCAAAAAGAAACTGATCAACTTTGCTCGATCTCTAGTAACGCATTGGAACAAATTTATGATTCCAGAACCCTTTCAATGGCAGAAATGTAGAACTCCTTTGGCATAGTTCCAACCACGGACTCACGTTTCTCTCCATTCTTAAAGAGCAAAACCACAGGTACAGCTTTAATCTCATAGTCCTGTGCAATAGGCAAATCAGTGTCTGTGTTGAGTATAAAGCATTTAAGTCTCCCAGTATAATCTCCTGCAATCTCATCAATCACTCGATGTACCATCCTGCATGGGCCACACCAACTTGCATAAAATTCAACAAGGACGGGGGTATCGCTGTTCAGAATCATCTTTTTCCATGAGTCTTTAGTAACCACTGCAGCTGTGCAGCCAAAATTTTATGATTATGATTGCATCCATTATCAAAGCACAGCCAAAATATATCGATTAGAGTGGCATCCGTTAACAAACTCAAACACATCCCAGTGATACCTAGGCATAATAACTTAATATGATGCAAGCCATGAATCAATTTGTTAATAATGCATGAAAATCCCTTAACTGGTTAAGCTTTCCTACCAAAAAATATATTCACTATATTCTATAGTATTCCAACATATATCCAAATTACATGTACCCCAATCCCCTTACTATTTTTTTATCATCAATTTATTTTACACAGAAAACATTTCCATCTTGATGCTCTCTCTCCTCTATAATATACTGTTATTAATAATAACTTCCTCAAAGAACCCTAAGATTCAATGCATGTTGTTCCATATGAATAAACATATATACGGTTATTCTGTCTCCTTTACATAAAATTATTCTTCCTTTTGCCTAACATCTCTGCATTTGTTTTTCTTTTTCTTAGCAACCATGTATTTGACCATTAACGAAATCAGTCTCAAAGGTTTCCCATTATTAAGGAATCACATGATTTATGCTCCTCCTTTAGTAAGCATGGAACTTATCATACTAACTTTCATTCATTATAAAGTAATAAAATCATTTGAGCATAAGAATATAATGTACGAAGTGAAGCATCACAGCAAAAATAAAGAAGTATTGTGACTGTGAAGACAAAATCACAATATCCAATAGTTGTATATACAAATGCCTAATTATGACATGCATTACTTGAACACCTTGATCCCCCCACATAAACAAAAGTATATACCAACAACAATTTTATCAGACAACTCAACTAACCATCAAAAGCATTTGGACCTCTAGAATATGATACATTTTCAGAACAAAGCATTCGTTTAAGAGACGCCAATAGTTATTATTACAAGATAATTGTTATGTTATATAAGGTAAAGTTCTACATAAATCCAACATTTTCATTCCTTCTAACTTTAAAATTTGAAGATAAGTTTTACTTCCAAATATTGTCCAGCATAAAAGAGGGTTAGTCGGAATGCTGCTAAAACATCAGTATCTTTGGTTTTGACAAACTTTTCTGATTGTAAGCTAATCATCATGATAATGCCCTGGTCATGTATAGTCTGACTGCCATTTTTCCAGTGAAAAATTTTTGACCAGAAGGATGAATTTTTTTTTTTCAAAAAAGGAGAAACAGTGTCAAGAATTTATAGTTCCAACTTTGTTAGTATAATCAACAGTCTTTATCTATTTAAGACTCCTTGTACAACAAAATGAACAAATGAATGAGTTAAAACTAAATAAAAAGTAAATGGTGACGAAAGACAGACACTCGCTAACCACTAAAAGGAGGATAGAAGAGATACTAGAAAACAATTACAAAATCCTTGCCAGAATAATTGCCTTAAGCCAGACAAGTTTTAGAATGTAAACAGCAGTTTACACTAATGTCACTAGAACAACAATGGTTGCAACACTTTACTCAACATTTAATTTGGCTACGACCACACACTAGAGTGGTAGCAAGGAAGAGCCTCAAAATGTCAAATCACCAACAACGTCCTCCTTTAACATGGTTTTCAAGTTTTCAAAGAAAAGTAGTTCATATCGATGAATTAAACACGAAACGAATTTTGGATCCCAGCATCCATGAGATATGAGAGGAAGTTCTATCAACAAATCAGAGTAGTATCTTTAAGATCTCTAATTTAGAAGTTTCAACTGCTAAAACCATGTCAATTGACCAAGTTTCCAGCAATTTAGTTTCAGTTTTATTTTTGTACAAATACAGATTTCTAACCTCCGTAACTCAACTTTTTTGTGTGCAATTTTCATTCAAAAACATACCGCTGTAATCCTTCACCATAATTATCACCAGATCGCTGTAAAAATAAAAAATTAAAACCAAATTTCACATTTTGATCCGCAAATCTAAACCAATAAGTCTTCTAAAGTCGTTTCAGGTAATAAATCAAAAATTTTCCATACAGTTAGGATCAGAAAACAGTAAATGAAAAATGGGTTCTCTCTCTCAGAGCTATTTCTTCAACAAATTCTTTTCTTTTCCTTCATTAAATGTTCACGTCAACCAAACAGAAGTTACATAAATCGAGATATACAAATCGCGAAAGAATCAACAAGAAACGACAAATACCCAGAAAAATGAACAGTTGAAGAACTCAAATCAAACTATACAATCCTAAAGCAATCCAATCAATCGTTACCTCTAGATTCACGCATGCAGAGAATCTTAAGTGGAAGAGTTGCATTCCTAGCCTTCAACGCCGCCCTATTAGAATGCAAATGAAAGGGAAATGAGAGTCGGTTGAACTTATGGGAAGGGAATGAATAGAGACGTGGAGCGGCGAAATGGGCAGAAGATAAACAAGTGGAAGTAGAAAAAGAAAGGGAAGCCATCACTGAACCGATCAGAGAATCAGAGTGTTCACTTATTTGATAATTTGTGTTTTGTATTTGGTTAGTTGAGAAGTGGTGGGTGGAGGGGTAACGCAACCACAGAAACGAAATGAAAACAGGGGAAACATAGTCAACGTAGCATCACGATTTTGTAGGTTTTTATCATCGAAATCTAATCGGTTTCTGATGATGACTAATGGGACGGACGTGGGGCCTTCAGTTGTACACCACGGAGTTGAGGGATAGTTCGGCTTTTTACTCATCTTTAACAAAACCACAATTTAGTTAATTACATTTACAGAAATCTCAATCGTTTCATCTTTATCTCACTTTAGTCTCGGAGGGAAATCATATAAATATTCTTTTAAATTCATCTAATAGAAATATTTTATTGAAATAATTTTTTATTTTTCAAAAATTTTATAAGACGTTATAAATAACAAATGTTTTGTCTTTATCTCGTTCTAGTTTTAAATCAAATTTTGTTGAAATCATTTAAGAAAAGATGATATCCGTAGTGGGATTGTCTGACGCTGTCTCTTAGTCTTGGAACCACAAATTTTAATAAATTCATCTAATAGTGGAGAGTTAATGAAGGAGTTTCATATTTATCTAAAACGACTGAGATTCTCATTTTAATATATACACAAAGGTACTACCAATATTATACCAGTTATATATAAGAGTTGGTTCAAAAAAAATTGTAATTTTAATATTATTTAAAAGTTCGTGGAGTAATTTTATATATGTTTGACTAAAAGATTTAGTTAAAATAATTTTGTATTTGTATATAAGGATATAAGTGAATTAAGTAACTGGTGAACTTTTCCAACTGGATTTGATAATAATTCAATTCAATAATAATCACATTGAATTGGAGTACAATAATAATACTCGAGAATTTAATTAAACATCTGTTCTTTTATATAATTTTCAAAATAATTATTAAATTTTTTAATAATAAGTTAAAAAAATAAATTTGCCGACATAGATGACTCATTCGAATACGAAATATTTAAACCCCCCATCAAGTTCGAATCAAATTCGAATTTCGAGGTTTTTAGCCAAATTCAACAGAAATTAATTTACGGTATCATCTCGACTGAATTGCACCACTATTTGTCTCATGGGAGTGATTTAGTCTCGGAGCCAAATTCATGATTGAGGAAGTAACTTCGTATTTGTCTCTCGACAGTCTCATCATTGAAACACAATTCAATTTTCTAAATTTCCATTCGGACTTTCGGTGTTAGTTTTGCATGAACAATAATCCTTTCACACGTATCTAAGAAATTTGGTCAGTTGCCAAAGTTAGAATTTTTCAATTTTTTTTTACTAAATCACAGAAAATGGAAAAGGGTAATGTGCTTCAATGCTGTCTCATTTGCAACCATTTCTTGTCCTGTTACCCCTCAGCTTTCCCGTCAACCAAACAGGAGTTGCATTAATGCAAAAAAACCCGCAAAAAACAACAAATACCCAGAGAGATAAACAGTTAAGGAGCAGCAATCAATGGCGATCCAATAAATCATTACCTCGAGAGTTTAGCATGCAGAGAATCTTCGTCGTAAGAGGCGTGTTCGGAGCCTTAAAGGACGCCTTATCGGAGCGCAAGACAAAGGGAAATGAGAATCTGTTACGCTTAGGAGAAGGGAATGAAGAGAGACTGGTAGCGGCGAATTGGGCGGAAGTGAGACAAGTCGAAGAAGAAGAAAAAGAAGCAGAAGTCACCGCCAAACAAAAGTCTGTGTCCGGTAAGAATTTCTCTTTCTTTATAAGAGGAGTGAAAGATAGGAGTGAAAGACTGGTAATGCAGTTGGCTAAATTGACTTCATAATGGAAGCTTAAACAACAAAAACCAAATGAAAACAGAGGAAATCAGAAGCCGCAACCTCCGTTTTGTTTTCGTTGGATGACGTCAAATTGGAACAAAAAGTGGAGCCATCGTTGTGACCACAACCTTAAATTTTCTAATAAAAACGTTAAGCACGCCCGGTGGGACTCGAACCCACAATCGTCTGATTAGAAGTCAGACGCCTTATCCATTAGGCCACGGGCGCCCGGTCCCTCGTTTTCATAATTCTACATATATTTATCTTATGGCAATATTTGGCAGCTCCAAGCCCATCTTACAGCTGCCATTCCCAACCTTCTATTTCCTATATTACCAAAACAAAGTAATTAGTAACGAATGTCCAAATTAAACAACACTTAAGATAGAAATTGATATAAACTACTCTAGCATATTATTTATTTATTTATTTATTTTTTTGTATTTACAAAATCATAAGAAAAAGGTAATGTAAAACAAAACACTCAAGGAATAAGCTTAAATTTTTTGATGTCGTCCCTCCAAGATCAAAACTTCATGCTTTAATACTATCCATTAAATTTGATCAACCATTAACAATTAATTTCAATATGTTAATTTAGTCAAGTAAATGTCTATTGCGTGTCCAAGGTCTTGTTGCCTTAACTAGAACCATTTTTTTTTTTTTAAATATATCACAAGCAAATTCTGTACACGATCGCCTAACAGGTTTAAATTCATTCCAGAATCCAAGTGAGTCTTAATGTGTATTTAAGTACCGAAAAAGCGGAAAATTGAGACGAAAATGCAAATTCCGGGATCAGATGCATCAATCACTGGACCTTGATGGCTTCAATGGAATTATTGAGAAGATACGTTTGGTTACGTGTATTCAAGAATGCAGCTTCCTACTGTTCACAGAAATGTATTAAAAAAAAAAACTTGAAAAATACATTTGTGTTTATTGAGAGCAACCACTTTGCTGCTGAAGCTTTGAATGAAGAATACCTGCAGATATCACTTATTTTTTATTGAGTTACATTCTAAATACACCATATTTGGTATCTTCCATTGGGCGGTTCAAGGAAGCAGAAATGCTGAAACCTATTACTTTCCTTGTGTCAGCTGGGTCGATGATTCCGTCATCCCAGAGTCTCGCTGTGGAGTAATAACCACTTCCTTCTCTCTCATATGCCTCCACAACCTTCGCCTGGAACATTTCCTCTTCTTCTTTTGTCCACTGGTTACATGTGAATACGTGGAAGCACACCATGCATTAATTTTCGGAACGCAAATAAGATATACCATTGTTTTGAAGAGAAATAAAGGTCACCTGAACTCCTCGCTTTTTCTTGTTGGCCTTTTCTATTTGAGACAGCACTCCAGCAGCCTAAATATTTGCCAGGGAAACCAAATCAATCATGCTTAAAAGCAACTGACAAGTTCAAGAGTCAAGTAACTGACAGTTACGTACTGGGTTAACGTGGATTCAAAAATGATCAGAGCAAAATATTACGAAAATGTTAAGACATGAAGTCCAGAGATCAAGGAGACTGAGCAAATTTTAAAAATTTACACAAGGAGAAGAAGGAATATTTACCAACAATTACTTTGAGAGAGATGTAGTTGCAAAGACATCGCAACAGTGCTCAGTTTGAAATAGTCACAGCAACTCAAACTTTGTTCAATAGCTAGGTATTACTTATAGAAATGCATAGATTGAGGACTATAAATTCTATATGCCTTACAAGAATTGTAATTCAGGAATTTCGGATAACTACAATACAATCACCATTTCAAATTTTGAGGTTAAGGAGATATATATGCTACAAGATTGCAATAAATTTGAATATTCGATTCTACAGTACACTGGATGGCGAGAATACTCCCCTCTTAAGAACAATGCACAAGCACAACCACAACCAAAGTCCAGGCAGACACTATATAAATGAAAAAGGTTAACAATAATATTCTCCTGCTTATGCCCACTCACTTCAGAGGTAATACAAATCAGTCATGCACAATAAAGTATAGAGGACTACCTGAGCACCACCCATGACAGAGATTCTGGCATTTGGCCAAAGAAACATGAAATTGGGGCTGTATGCACGTCCACACATTGCATAGTTTCCAGCACCAAAACTTCCACCAACAATTATTGTAACTTTTGGTACCTGTACAAGGAATGATTAGGACATACAAATATTTTTCACTTTCATGAATTTTTTATTCAAACTACAAATCTATCTATGTTACAGGCAACAAAATAAATAACTTCCACAAACTTCCATCACTGACCTTTGCACAAGAAACTGCCGTCACCATTTTTGCTCCAGACTTAGCAATACCATTTGCCTCAGATCTTGAGCCAACCTAAAAGGTAAACAACCATTATGGTTCCACAATCCCATAACTTTCTTGAATTACTATCTTAATTACTCAGAGGATCATGCCACATTTTTCTAGAAAAAAAATTGAAAAAACTTGAACAATCAGACTCATAACTCTCGTACTACATTTGGTTTAAATTGATCTCCTTATAATGTGAGGACAAAAGCATGTCAAGAAGATCCATTAACAGATTAATGGAAAGAGAAGGTAGGATCACTAACCATGAATCCAGTAATATTCTGAAGAAAGACCAATGGAATTTTCCGCTGACTGCAAAGTTCAATGAAATGGGCCCCTTTTAGAGCAGATTCATTGAATAATATCCCATTGTTTCCAATGATTCCCACAGGTTGACCAAAGATTCTAGCAAAACCGGTCACAAGTGTCTGCACAGATGCAAATCCAACTGGGGTTACAAACTCAGAAACATTAGAATGTAACACAACTGGCTTAAAAATTCAAGTGTTTTTAAAGTCCTCACAGTGCCATACAATTTCTTGAATTCATCAAATTCACTTCCATCAACAATGCGAGCAATAACTGATCGAATATCAAAGGACTGTTTGAGGTCTGCAGGTGCAATGGAACGAAGCTCCTTCACATCGTATAACGGTTCTTCATATTCAGGATTTATACTTTGAAACCCATTCATAATTCCCTGTCTCCCAGCCATATGCAAGTTCTTGACAATGTTTCTCCCAAGAGAAAGTCCATGTAGCTCATCTAAAAGACAAAAAATCATATACATGAATATTCCTGGGAAACTACATGCACCTAAGATCAAACCAACTTCAGAGTGGCACACACAGAAGAAAACATCATGCGACCAAAGTAATACCTTGAGCAAAATAATCTGAAACTCCTGACGTCTTACAATGCACAGCAGCACCGCCCAAATCCTCAGCAGAGACTTCTTCCCCTGTAGCAGCCTACTGAATGTTCTTCATTTAGATATTACTCCTAGTCTATACACACACACATGCACAAATTCATGCAAGCATTTTATATTCACCCATAACCTCACTGATGCATATGTTTATGATACAATATTAAAATGATAAAGACAACTAAGTAATCATGCAACTGACATGTGAATTATTGCCTGCATCAATTTGGAACATCAGAAAGTCCGGAACTAACCTTTACAAGAGGGGGTCCAGCTAGAAATATGGTACCATTTCCTTTGACCATTACACTTTCATCGGCCATTGCAGGAATATAAGCACCTCCAGCAGTGCACGAACCTAGTACTAATGCAATTTGAGGAATGCCTTCAGCAGACATAATGGCTTGATTATAGAAAATTCTCCCAAAATTTTCCTTGTCAGGGAACACTTCAGCCTGCTTGGGAAGGAAAGCACCTCCACTATCCACAAGATATATGCACGGTAATTTGCATTGTGCAGCAATCTCTTGTGCCCTAAGATGCTTCTTAATGGTGATTGGATAATAGGTTCCTCCCTTAACAGTGGGGTCATTAGCCACAAACATGCAAAGTCTTCCATGCACAGGGCCTATTCCAGTGATGATGCCACCAGATGGTAAGGGTTCTTCATATAACTCATGTCCTGCAAGCTTTATATACAGAATATATAATAAGATAAATCAATCAACTGATAATGAGAACTAGTACATTATCCTTTAACATGAAAGGTTTATTGGCATGAGTCAAACATGCAAGCTTATCTATCTGTTCATGCTCATGCCTAATGGTGTTAATGATCAACTTTCTTTTTCTTTTTTTCCACAGGAATTGCAATGATCAACCGCACTTATTAGACCCAAGGATATTAAAATAAAAATCATCCCTTGCATCCAAGGAATACACCCACTCAGTGTCTCATAGTCTCTTGACTAACCATGAGAGCGATAGTTATTAAGCATAAATGATTTTCTGTCAATGAGTCAATCAACAGACTTACAACTATCTCAATTTTGAAACAACTATACAATTCCAATTATAAAAGCATTGCATTTTCAACAAACATAACAAGAAAATTAACTTCTAGGTTACTATATTAAATATCACACTTCAAAAGAAATAAACAAACGATTCAATAGCTTACAAAGATCCCACAAAGGTGGCAACACTTTTCTTTTGCCATCGAATACACTGCCTAAACCTGGATAACAGTGTTTTTCAATAAATTTTGGAATTATAAGCCCTAAAGTTCTAAAGATACTATCGTTTGCAGTCTTATCAACACGAAAACAATACTAGCACGCGTCTTTCCCACTATTCAACGCCTACAAGACAATCATAATCCAATAGCTAAATCAATAATACTTGATCCATAAAATTAAATGAAAATAAAAAATGGAACACAAATAGGCCAAAAAAGACGAGCTATAGAAAATACTAAACCTGGGAAAGCTCAAGAAATGAAGAACCCGGGTCAATAAGCCTGTCAATTCTTTCCCTTGGCAAAAACTTGTTCCTGCTCTTGTTCCTCTTCACAGCCTCCGCTCCTCCTCCAGCAAGAACCTTAACCCATCCAACAAAGAACCAAAATCACACCCATATAACATTCAACTATGCAAAACAAAACAGAGAGACATAACATACTTTATCGATATGTGTCTGAAGTTCAGATACCAATCCTTCCATGGCCCGGAAGTTTCTTCCAAAAGCCTCGGAATTCCTGTCCAGGCCATCAGGAAGGACGCCAAGACAGTAGGCTCGTCTCTGAAGAAGCCGAACCGAATTCGTCTGCAGAACCGAAGCCGTTCTCCTGGCAAAGGTGCCCAGCATTTCGGTATCTTCGTTTTATCCGTCCGTTTTCTCGCAGAATCAATCGTCCTGAATGTTTTGCTGCTTGCGTGTTGTAATTCACATCGACTGCAGCACAAGCCATAAATTAATGGTTTGTAAATTTTAATTTTGTAATTTACTTATTTATCAATTGCGTTTAGATATATATATATATATTGAATATTTTTCTAGTGACGATGTCTCTGGATGGGATAGACATAAACGAAGATAAACACGAAACGTCGAAATGCAATATCATAGTTTATTGGACAATATGGTCATTTCACAGGCTTTGGGATATATTCAATGCCTATAAACAATCTAAGTAATCCACGGCTTGTCCATGGTAAAAATTAAGGCACATTTCCAATGCCTACAAATTTCAACATAATTATAAGTAATATATGAATGCACAGTAATTGTCAGAGCATTTAAATGTTTGTTATCAAAACCGATCTCAAAGCACTTAGAACTGCGCCGAAGAAATACAAGCAAATTAATAACCATTTTTCGATTAAACTAAATAAAAAAGCAATAATATGAAAATAAGAAAAAACTACATCTGCCTGTATAATTATAATTATTGTGATCATTAACTCAAAATATAATTAATAAAAAATTAATAACATAAAAAAAATAAAATTATAATCTTTAAAATTTTTACTTCTAAAAAAATAAATGAAAAAAAAATTAAATTTATTAAATATGTGTTAACTGTCATAAAATGAGTGATATCAATAGAAAAATTCTTAATTACTTCATTTTACTATTTTAATAAAATATAATTATTTATAAAAAAGAAAACAAAATAAAGTTAAATGAAATTCACCAAATATTTGACTTTAATACTCACTCTTAAATTTTATCGACTTTAATAAATTTTATATGTACTTTATACTACTTTGTTAAAAGTCTTACCAATAAAAACTCAGTCAAATAAAAAATTAATTGAAGAAAAGAAGAGTATAATGCATATTTGGCTCCCTTAGATGAAAATCTTCTCCTTAAAATAATATATATTAATCTATCAACTTATAACGATGACATCTACTATTATTGTATATCAACTTTTCAAAGGTTTATATAGGTAGAGTCTTAGTAAAAAAATTAATAATATTATCAGAGAAGTAAATCTACTTAATACCAATCTGGTAACTCTACTGAAACTCATAAGTAAAAAGGAATTTAGATGAAATATTCTTAGTTTTATCACATTTGATATATTCTCCTCTAACTTGAACAATACCAGCAACGTTATCTTTATAAATTACAGTTAAATTCTTTAAAATAACAGATAAGTTGTATATGCTCTAGACATGATACATAACAGAACATAGCCACACATGTTCACGACTTGCTTTTTATAGAGTAATGATCTCAAAATAATTAGAAGACTTAGTAATAAAAGTTTATTTTGTAGATTGCCATGAGATTGTTGAATTGCTATAAGTAAAAACATATTTTGTTTATAATCAAATTTTATGAGAATCAGAAAGATAACTAACATCTGCATGACTAACTAAATTTGAATTTTTTGTTGATTCATTAAAATAAAATAATCTCAAATTTATTATTCCGTGAAGATAATGCAATATATGCTTGATATTAGTATAATATTTTCGAGTAGGTTCAAAATTAAATTTAGCTAATAAATTTATAGCAAATGTTATGTCCAGTCTGGTATATTGTGCTAGATATAATAAGACACTAATAGTATGAAGATATTGTACTTTGGAACCAAGTAACTTTTCACTATCTTCTTTAAAACAAAATATATCTTTTTTATGATTAAGAGAATGAACAACTATTAAAGTATTCAATAGATGAAATTTATTCATATTAAAGCATTTTAAAATTTTTTTAATATATACAAATTGGTGAACAAATATCTTATTAGATATATACTTGATCTGCAAGCTAAGATAATATTTGATTTTTCTTAAATCTTTTATTTTAAATGTTATTTCCAAGTATTTAATGACTTTTAAAGTCTCTTCAGAAGTTTTAATTATATTTATATCACCAATATATATTGATATGATGACAAATTCATATTTTGATTTTTTTATAAATATATATAGGCATATAGCATTATTAATATATTCTTCTTTTATCAAATATTTGCTTAAGCAATTGTATCATATGTGCCTATACTATTTTAATCCATATAAGAAGCATCGTAGTTTGATTAAATATAAACTATGATGTTTTGATCTACCTGCTTTAAGTATGTTGAATCCTTCGAGAATTTTTATATAAATATTTACGTTAAGTAATCCATATAAATAAGTAGTCACTACATTCATAAGACATATATTGTCAAACTAATTAAAAATAAAAAAAATAATGATGTTATAGGAGAATATATTTCATCAAAATCAATATCAGGTCTCTAAAAGAAACTTTAAGTAACGAGTCTTACTTTATATCTTACGATCTAGTTATTCTCATTATTTTTTTATATAAATACTGATTTGGATTCAATAAATTTGATGTCTTTAGATATCTAGACTATAAATCCAAATACTTTTCGTTTGACAAAAGAAAATAATTTTGTTTGAATTACTTCTTTTCATTAGGATTAATCATGCTTTTATTTACATTCATCAATAATTTATAGTTCGTAATCATCTTTCACAATCTCAGTAACCACTGAGTAAGAAAATATATTATCGATGACTATATTATTATGATCCTATATTATATGTATATAAGCATAATATGTAGACTTTTCTTTATTTTTCAATTCCTATACCCCTTCAAAGACTTTTGTCATTTTAGAAACACTTGTCTCTTTAGGAACATATATATTCTTAAGTACATTTCTCACTTTAAGCATATCTCTTCAAGAATAGTTATCTTTTTTGAAATAGTGGGTATAATACTAGTATTTTTAGTTACCTAATTTTCTTTTTTGTGAAACTATGTCTTTTGAACTAAGTGTTCTATTATGCTTTTGGTGTGCAATAGGTTATTCATTTGCTACTGGTTATTCTTTAGAAACAATCACCTAAATTAATGTATTAAAAGTTGGTATATATGACTTGATTATACGTGAAGTATAATTAAATGTATCAAGTAATTGATTTATAATTTGCTGAAATTATATAATCTTTTGCACTTCATTTTCACATGGACTAGTGTGAGGATCAAAATAAAACAAATTAATTATTTTCTAAGAAAGTTCAAGCTAATTTTAGGGAGCACCTTTTTTTTGCCTATTGGTGAACAAAATATCTCATGAAATTAATAATTTGCAAATCATGAGTTAATAAATCACTTATTAAGAGCTCTGGATATTTGATAATAGAAGGTTAATTAAAATCAATATAAATTTCTAATTGATGTTGAGGTTCTTTTTAAGTACATTATAGAGGTGCTATAGAAATATAAATAGAAAAACTAAAAGTATATGGATGTGATATATCAGGTTGATGACCAATTACAAGTTATAATGAAGAATATTAATGATCAACAATGGATCTAAGATGAATTAATGATGTAGCATGTAAAGTAGCTTATCCTCATGTAGAAATTAATAATTGATTATGTAATAAGAGAGTTCAAGCAATTATTTTGATTTGTTTAACAAGAGATTTAGCTAATCTATTTTGTGTACAAATATATAGGATAAGATATTTTACATCAATACTTACAATGTGCAATAGTTATCAAATGTCTTAGAGTTAAAATCACTAATATTATCCAGACGTATAGTCTTGATTTGATGATCAGAAAATTGTGCCCTTAACTTGATAATATATGCAAACAATTTAGTGAATATAATATCATGTATAGATAATAAAAAAACATATAACCATTAATCAGATGTATTAATTAATACTATAAAATAGCAAAATGACCTATCAGATAAGTATATTAGTCTACAAATATCTCTCTTAATTCTTTATAAAAATAATAAAGATTTAAAACTAATTTTAAAACAAGATGGTCTGACTATTAATTTTTCTTATGAGCAAGTACTATAAATATTTCTATTTGAGAAAAGAATCTTCAAATCCTTTAGTGGGTTTCTGTGAAAATTTTTAATAATTTTATGCATCACTGTTGCTTTTGAAGATGATACCAATTTTTGCAGATATCTTTAAAATTAAGCAAATTTTTTTCTAGATCTACATGAGTAGAACATATTTTAAATGTATTATTTGGTTCTAGTTATTAATAGAACTAAGGCTCTTTCGAAGTCTTCAATAAGATTTGCAGGATTTGTTATGGTATTTATCTTTACTTTAAGATTTATTAATTTTGAAAAATATTTCTTTCAAATAGTGTGTGAAGATACACTGTTTGCTAGGTTTATATTCCCACCTTTTTTTTAAGAGAGATAATCTATTAAAACTTATTCTTTTATTAAATGTAAAAAATTTACATATTAGACAAAAAGTACATATCATATGATTACAGAAATACCAAAAACAAAAGAAGAAGAAATACTATAATAATATTAATAAAAGAAATATAAAATAAAAAATTTAGTTAATCTATAATTAGTGTGAATATTTTCATCATTAATTAAAAGCTTAATATTTTCATGTAAGATTTTCAGGATTATTAAAAATATTTTTAGACTTATCATTAAGATACTATTTTTTATAAATATTCTACTTTTGGAGGTTATATTTGTTCTGCCATTGATGAGTATTTAAAAATATACATTTATTAAGAGTTAAATTTATTATTTTATAATTTATATTATGATTAACTCTCTCAATTAAGTATATTCTAACATTGTATTTAAAATTTGCTTTCTAACAAAGCTTAATAATTATTTTTCAAAAGTGACAGACAAAATTTATCAATATTAGGTGCTTAATTATATGTTAATGTTAGGTTGGTGAATAGAACTAAAATATTCAACCACCCAATTAATTGATTTGGTCTTTAATTTATTCTTTGAGCTCACCTTTGAAAAATAAATTTAGCATGACATTCATATAAGGATCACTCATTGGTTAGCATATGCAATCTTTTCTAATTTTATCTAAGCAACCATGGGTATTATGCATTTTTATCAACATAAACACAACATATACCTTATTTACTTTGTATGAAATTCAACAAGAAGTCTTCTTCTTTCCTCCAAAGGTATCCATACATCAATTTGTTGATTATGGTTCCAAATACTTTAATTGGAGACCTTGAAGACATATGTCTTCCTTAAACCATTTTTCTTGTTTTTTATACTTAAAAAATATATAGATCATATTTAGAAAAGCTAGAGAATCATGAAAATATTTTTCATTAATTGCTTTTTATTTTTCTCTCTTTATTTTTTTTATTTTTATCTTTGAAAAGCTTGAAAAAATGAGTTTATGACTTCCAAAACTATCCACCCACAAGACACTTCCAAGGAAGAAGAAAAGAAATTTCAATTCAATTCCATGGCACCCATATGTACTCCACTTCCAATTAATATGATTTGTCAATTTAGCTTAACAAATAAAAAAATCATTAAATAAATAAGCATTACACATGAAAAAACATTATTCATGGATTTTAAAAATTATTTCAATATCCATTAATCTATATTAATGGATAATACTTAATATATTTATATATTAATATAATTATATTTTAATCAAACTAATATATAAATATATTTATATTTAATTAAATAAAGAGAGAAATGATTGTATACATATACTAAAATTATAAAATTTATAATATTATGCATATATAGATAATTGTAAAGTTTGACCTTTCAAACTTAATTTAAATATAATATATATTAGATATTTATTTTTTAATTATTTAATCAAATTAAACAATTAATCATAACCATTCATTCAATCAAAATTGGATGGATAAGATTAAAGAAAAATATGACACATGGCAAAATTATATTATGCCACTTGTCATGCTAGAATCAAATGTAATTAAATAATATTTATTTAATTACTAATAAATAAATAAATTTATTTATTAATCCAATTATATCCTAATATATATTTTTCAAGTCTCCAAATATCAATAAATTATAGTTATAATATATTAATTAATTAGAATATTTCTCAAGCATACGGGTGCTAATATGTCATTATCAAGAAATATATTCTTTACATTAAAGAATTAAAATAATATTTGATCAATATCGAATTATATTTATTTTTATCACTACAAAAATATTATAACTATATTCAATAATAATTGGCTATTGTGTGTGATCCCCTGGTTCACCATGAGTTAGACATAAGTATATACGAACGTTTCGCATTATTTTGATATAACTCATTGTAACCAAAATTCTCAATGATCGTGAGTGACCTCTAGCAAGATATCATGACCCCCAGACAAAAAGAATCATGATTTTATATAAACTCATATAATCATACGTCCATATAATAAAGTTCCTCTGCTATTGACTCCCAATTGAGTGCGGGTCATGGACTTGTCAAACCTCTAACTTAATTATAAGATTAGAAACTCATATCATATACAAGATTCACTTATTCGAAAATTTATTTTTAAATATGCATATTTTAGCGAAAATTTAATTCTTATGTATAACAATCTTGCCTATGATTTCAAACTCAAATATCTAAGTTAGTAGATTCCATCTTAATCATCACCTTTCTCATATAATAAAAACATATTCCTATCAAGCTTTTTTCACCAGGCATGGCTTGCCTAATGTGATATACACAAGTAAATAATGTATTTCAATATAGAAGGTACTCGTGATATCTCAGGTTAAAAGACTAATAGTGCTCTAATACAATTGTACAATATATCCTTAACTGTGAATAATCACTCATGTAATTTATTGCATTTGGTCACATTTAGTAATATGTTTATAAATGTAATACCTATATTTATGCTTTTGTGACATAAGACTTTATATCCAATTATTAGTATCAAATACTAATTAGTGACATCAACAAAATATGCCAGTTGTGCAATATTATAATCTCTAATGATATCACCTCAACTAAAAATTTATTTGAATATATTTAAGTCATAGACCGTATACTCATATCCATACTTATTGTAGATAGACTCTTGATACATAATATATTATGAGATCTCATTTTGCATTAATCATAAAAATAATAAAATTAGTAGCTAAATATATGCACAATAATGTAAATACCATTTGTAAATAATTATAAATAGCTTTACAATTAAATATAAAATACATATATATACTATAAGGAGAAATTTCAAAGCTATATGAAACGATTGGTTCTAGGATATATCTCTAACACCTTGAACATTCGGCCAGAATAGAAAGAAAAGGGAAAAAAAGGATTTTTTCAAATTTTCAAAGAAGAAAGAGTTTTCTTCAAGCTTCCAAGAGTTTTTAAAGGTGTAAATTAAAGAGATTGGATGCTTTTCTAGCTCATATTCCTTAAATCAAGCTTGGAAAAAGGTAAAAATTTTAAAACCCCTAACCTTTACACATATATAATGATATTTGTGTTAAAAGTCAAATTCATGCATGTTTTAGACCATAGAATCCACCATGCTAGTTAGAGTAAAGATAAGGTGGATAATGAGATGTTAGATTTAATAAATGTTGATAATAATGAGTTAGAATTAGAGGTTGAAGGTATATCACTTATTGCTCATTGTGCTTTGAGTGCACAAGTGAATTATGATGATATAGAGCAATAAAGAGAAAACATCTTCTATACAAGGTGTTTGGTGAAAGATAAGCTACGTAACTTGATTATTAACAATGGAAGTTGCACTAACATTACCAACACTACTAGTTGAAAAATTAGAGTTACCTATGCTTAAGAACCCACAATCATATAAGCTTCAATGGTTGAGTGATAGGGGAAAAAGTCAAGTTTAATAAACAAGTGTTGATCGCTTTTAAAATTGGAAGGATTAGTGAAGAGTTGATATGTAATGTAACTCTAATAAATGTTAGTCACTTTTTGTTAGGGAGGCCACGACAATTTGATAGGAAGGTCATTCATGATGAGTTTAGAAATAAATATAGTTTCATCAAAGATAGGAGAAAAATCACATTTGTTCCTTTAACTCTAAAGCAAGTATACGATGATCAGATGAAGCTAAAAGAAAAAGTTAATAGCTTTAAGGAAAATAAAAAGAGTGAGATTGAGAGCTTTAAAGGGAAAAATGAAAGAGTGTGATTGAGAGGAAAAAGAGAGTGAGAGACAAGTGAGATCTACCTTCTTTGTCAAAGATAGGAAAGTGAGGAAAGAATTCAAAAAGCAAAAATTAATGATCTTACTTCATGCATTAGGAGTCATTCCTTGATATTGAGGGAGCTAACACCAACCCTTTCCCTTTTAGTATTTTTGTTTCTTTATTCCAAGAGTTCAAGGATGTGTTTGTTGACCAGATTCTTAGTGAATTACCATCCATTAGGGGAATCGAGCATCAAATTAACTTTATACCTGGAGCTATTATACCTAACCGACCAGCCTATAGGAGTAATCTAGAGGAGACAAAGGAGCTTCAAAGGCAAGTTGAAGAATTGATGAGCAAAGGGTATGTGAGGGAAAGCATGAGTCCTTATGCCGTACTAGTACTTTTACTACCAAAGAAGGATGGGACTTGAAGGATGTGTATTGACTACCATGCCATCGACAACATTACGGTAAAGTATCGCCATCCCATTCCTAGATTAGATGACATGTTAGATGAATTAAATGGTGCCTCTATATTTTCTAGAATTGATTTGAAAAGTGGGTACCATCAGATTCGTATGAAAGAGGGTGATGAGTGGAAAACTGCTTTTAAAACTAATTATGGTTATATGAATAGTTAGTCATGCTTTTTGGACTTATTAATGCACCTAGCACATTTGTGTGTCTAATGAATCATGTTTTGCGTTCATTTTTAGGCAAATTTGTGGTTGTATACTTTGATGATATTTTAGTATGTAGTAAATATTTTGATGATCATGTAGAACATCTAAGGTCTGTGCTTGAAGTCTTATGTTCTGAATCTATATATACTAATTTTAAGAAATATTCTTTATGCATGGAAAAAGGTTGTTTTTCTTGGTTATGTTGTGAGTTTAAATGGTATTGAGGTTAATGAGGAAAAGGTTAAGGCAATTAGGGAATGGCTATTGCCTGAGAGTGCTTCGGATGTTCGTAGTTTTCATAGATTAGCTAGTTTTTATAGATAATTTGTTAAGAATTTTAGTATCATTGCTGCACCTCTTACTAAAGTTGTCAAAAAGGAGGTTGGGTTTCATTGGAGAAATGAACAACAAAAGGCTTTTGATAATCTTAAAGAGCATTTGTGCTCTGCTCCTATTTTAGCATTGCCTAACTTTGATAAAATATTTGAGATTGAATGTGATGCATCAGGGATAGGTATAGGTGCTATTTTAATGCAGGATAAGAGACCAATCGCATATTTTAGTGAAAAATTGAATGGAGCAAAACTACATTATC
>JAWDEX010000015.1:577707-594148 GCA_035221805.1 Trichilia hirta | reverse complement strand
TTAATCAAGAAAAAGAGTTACTAAGGTATATGTATATATATCATAACAATTATAATATAAATACATATGTTAGTACAAATGTCAAAATTTGACTAATTCAAATTTTTGACTTAAATATATATACATTAAATATATATATGTTTATTCATACTTACATATTTAATTAAATTTTTTTTCTTTAATTCTTTAATCGAATTAAAGAATTAATCGTAATCATGCATTTGGTTAACTAAGATTTAAGAAAATTTTGACATTTGGCAAAATCATATTATGCTATTTGTCATTC
This sequence comes from Trichilia hirta, assembly GCA_035221805.1. Lineage (NCBI taxonomy): Eukaryota > Viridiplantae > Streptophyta > Magnoliopsida > Sapindales > Meliaceae > Trichilia > Trichilia hirta. The sequence continues at coordinate 593,862 of JAWDEX010000015.1, read as the reverse complement.
AAAGATTTAATTTCATTAAATATTTATTATTTAATTAATAATAAATAAACACATTTATTTATTTAATCCTTGATATGTAAATATATTTTCTAGATTTTCATATATCAATAAATTATATTTATGATATTTTAAATTATTGAAATATTTCTTAAACGTACGGATACTAGTTCGTCATTGTCAAAAAATTTATTCTTTATTTTAAAGAACTAATAATATAAGTTATTTATTATATTGGATCATATTCATTTTTGTTAATATAAAAATATTGTAATTATTGATAACTACTTTTGGCTATTATGTGTGACTTTTTGGATTCACTGTAAGCTAGACACGATTATATACAAATATTTCATATTTTTTTGATACAACAGATTATACTCAAAATTCTTAATGATCACGAGTGAACTCTAACAAGATATCATGACCCCTAGACACAATTAATAAAGATTCTGAATCAGCCCATATAATTGTACATTCATGTAGTAAAATCCCTCTACTGTCAACTTTCCATTAAGTACGAGCCATGAAATTGTCAAACTCTTAACTCAATCATAAAATTAGAGACTTATATCATATATTAGATCTATTTATTTGCAAAATTCATTTTTGAATATACGTACTTCGGCTAGAGATTAAACTCCAGTGTATAATAATCCTGCCTAAGATCTCAAGATCAAATATTTAAACCAGCAGATTTTATCTTAATCATCACCTGTCTTTATATAGTAAGAACATATTGCCAACAAACTTTTTTCACCAGGCATAGCTAATCCAATGTTATATACATAAGTTAATAATGTGCCTTAGTATACAGAATAGTCGTAATATCTCAGATCAAAGAACTAATAATACACTAGTACGACTGTATGACGCATTATTGACTATGAATAATCATCTATTTAATTTATCGCATTTGGTCATGTTTAGTAATACGTTCCCTAACGTAATACTCATATTTATGCTCTTTTAACATGAGACTCATTACCCAATTATTAGTATCCAGTACTAATCATTGGTAGTAATAAAACATACTAGCCATGCAATATTATAGTTTCTAATAACATCACCTTAATTGAAAACTTATTCGGATGTATTTAAATTATAGACCATGTACTTATATCTATAACATATTGTAGATAAAGTCTTAATACATAATATATCATGGAATCTCATTTTGCATTGATAATCAAATTATAAAAATATATAGCAACTGAATAAATACAAACTGATATAAATAAAATGCCATTTTATTAATTATAAATAAATTTATAACTAATTATAAGTTTATATATATAATAAAGTGATGCCCCAAACAATATGATACGATTAGTTGTAGAGCATATTTCTAATATAATCACCCCTCTTTTCAAATATACAAGCCTTTGTGTATGGGTCTTCTTCTATATTAAGCTATAAGTTAGGTTAGACTCTTATATTAATTATCACAGGTCGAGCCTATAACACAATGATATTATTTGTTTTGGGAAAAAAGGGTTCCTTATAGTTTTATTTTTGAAAATTGGCCATTTAAAGTTCATTATCTACCCTAAAAGGTCTCTTTGGATGTTAAAGAAACCTAAGGCTTTATATTCAATCTTTTCATACCTCTCTCTGACAATATAGGACATTTTTATTAGTATTATACGTCCTAAAATCATTCATATTATTGATTTTGAGCACATTATATTAAATTTTTATTATAATATGTATTGTATATTTTATTAATAAAATAATATTTTTTTATTAATGTGTGTATTCTACTTTCTCTTTGTGATCGTACTATTAATTAAGTATATATATGAACTATCTCGATAATTGATTATCTAAATTATTTTCTACAAAAATAATATCGATTTGGCATCGATATTGTACAGCAAATATACTAAATATCTCTGATAAATATTATAAGATAATATTAGAGCTAATAATATGATAGTCATATTATTAAGACATTAGTGTGGATTAATAGTTAAAAAAATATTTTTTAAATGTGATTAAAGATATGATAAATCACATGAAAATATATTATCAATATTTGTCATATAATTATACTATTATATTAATTACTCCTTAGACATGATACTTTATAGTTATTTATTAGTATAGATTTATATTATTTATATGATATATAAATGCAAGACTAATCACATCTCGTACACATAAGTTGGTTTGATTATATTTTATTTATAATGAGATATGAATAACTATTAGATAGAATCTGTAGACTTGATATCGAAAATTTTGAAATTTTGTTTACTCAATCTAGATACGAGTTCCTAGTTGAATTTACTAAATAACTGAAATTAAAGTCTTTAACTAAAGCATAAATTTATATGAAGAGTTCATTATGATAAATTCAGCATGTATTAACTGATAATTTGTATATGACTAAGTTTAGAATCTTTTGACATCTGTGAGCCCTAACTTAGTTGGGATTAGACAAATAAAAAATTTATTTATACATAATGTAAATTATACATAAAAGATTCAATGAAAATCTTTTTTATTATGGTTTAGAGATCATAGTATGTTACTAGATGTTATGTCGTAGTTGTTGAACATTTGAATAGTTTAAAATAAATTCGATAAAATTGATTTTAACTCACAGCTAATACTATAGTGAACTTAAGAGGTCATAACTAATAATTTATATTTTTTCTTACTATAAGAGATATTATATATTATCTGTAAAAGAGCTAGCACTCTCAGAGATAATATTAGGCTGAAAAGTGTATATAATTTACACATTAAATGCAAGTAATAAATACATGTAAAATAAAAAATCAAGTATGGGTATGGTTTAAATGAATTTTTAAGCATTTAGGGTATATTTATGCAAAATTAACTAATTTAACTTCATAATCACTAACCTTTAGTGATGAATTAATGAAGAATAATACCAATTATATGATGTCTCTAAGAGAATTAAAATCCCTAAATTAATCTTGCCTTAGCCAAGTATGTAAGAGAGAGAGCAAGTGTGAAAAATGCTTAAAAATTAACTAAAAAATAAAAATTGGCCCTTTATATATTTTTTTCATTTAACATAATATTCCTAACCTTTTTAGTCGAAGAAAAATCGGTTCTAAAGCTTTTCCAACAAGTTTTTTAATAGTAAATATAAAATATCACTTAAATCTTTAAACTTTAAAAAATTTTAAATACCCCAAATTTAGTCAAATTTATTTTGACCAAATTTATTTTAATTTTATTTATATTTTTAAATATTTATAGAATATTATAATTTACTTTAAATTATAATTATGTCAATTTCTCAAGCTCTCAATCCGTTAAATGATTTAATGCGTAAAACATTTATGATTTTTTGACCAAATAATGTCTCTAAGAATACTAGCTCTCTTACGGACATTATTTACTCTCTTTAATGGTAAGAATAAACTAAAATTTATATTGTGATCTCTCACGTTTATTATAATATTAGCGATGAACTAAAATCGATCCCATCGATCTCATTTTGAACTATTCAAATTTTTAACAACTATGGTTAATATCTAACAATGTACTATAGTTCCTAAATCATAATGAAAAAAATTTTCATCGAACCTTTTATGATTTATTATAGATTTTGTGTGAATAATCTCTTTTCGTTTGTTTGATTCCAACTAAATTAGAATTCAAGAATTTTAAAATTTTAAATTTTGTTATATTCAGATAAGTAATCAATATAAGCTAAATTTATCACTATAAACTCTTCGCATGACATTTAAACTTGTACCAAAGATTTTTATTTTATTGTTTACTAATATTCGATTAAAAACTCAAATTTGGACCGCGTCAACGTTACCTCAAAATATTTTATGTCAAGTCAATAAATTTTATCTGACAATTATTTACTTCTTGATATAAATAACATATGACCAAATTGACTTTTGTATACAAGACATGATTAATCTTGTATTTATACACTAGATAAATTATGTGCATATATATTGATCAATAATCATGACGTCTTAGATCTAAAGAGTAGTTAACACACTTATATAATTTAATGATGAATTATTGATAACATACATTCGTGTAATTCATCAAAACTTTAGTCATGTTCAAATAATAGTTCTCTAACTATTATTTTACACTAATGTCTTAATGATATGATTATCGTATCACTTACACTAATATTATCTTATAATATTTACCAAATACATTTGGTATGCCTATACTGCAATATCAATGCCCAGTCGATATTACTTCTGTAAGAAATACTTTAGATAATCTAATTATCTTGAACATTTTATATGCATATTCTATCATTAGTATGATTAGATAAAAAAAGCAATATATATATATGAATTAAAATAATTTTTTATTAATAAAATATATATATATATTATTACAATAATTCAATAAAATATACCTAAAATCAATAAAACAAATAATTTTAGGGTACATAACACTAATATTAAATAGTTTAATATATCTAAGAGTTTTATAAATTGACCCAAATATAATTTAGAATAAGTTATAGTATTTTATTAATATTTAGATATAAAAATAAAATTAAATTAAGTTTGATCAAAGTTAATTTGACTAGCTTAGAGACTATTTTGACATTAAAATATTTAATGATTACAAAATAATTATTTTTTTTATTATTACAAAGCTTGTTTAATAAGCTTTAAGCACATGTGTCTTTGACTATAATGTCAACTATATTGTCAAGGCCATCTTAATAATTTAGAGAAAATATATAAAGGAGTCATTTTTCAATTAACGATGAATTAATTCATTATCATCTAGAATTGTGAAAAACTCTCATCTCTCTCTTCTAAAGCATTCGGCCAAGCATAGGGAGCAATATTTGGATTAGAAATCTTGGAGACTTTAAGTTTTTAAGTTTTTATTCTTCATTTCTTAGCTAATTATTAGCTTAATTTTATGCTTGATTGGTTGATTTTGTGAAAATGAGCCCTAAATACATGTTTTAATGCCATAAACCTTAATTGTTACGTAATCATCTAATGAACTCTTATAATTTTCATATTACTCAAGGTGCTGTAATGATAATATGACACAAGTGTCGAGCATTCAAGCTGTGAGAATGCCTATTGGTTAACTAAAGATTAGAAAACACAGATGTCTATTGGTTTACTAAAAGAACGACAAAGTCAATGAGAAATGAGTCAAAATGAAAGGCTGTGATAGCCTTGACATATACTTGTTGAAGTATAAAGCGAAAGGTCAAGGACACACGATAAGTACATGTAGCAGTCAAGGGTGAGTCAGGAACTGTAAATAAGACTAACACTATTCCAACTAAAGTGGCTCTAATTCTTGAAGAATTTTGAGATATACAACCAGAAGCGTTACCCAAGGGACTACATTGATTTGATATCAGAGGTAAGTCTATCTAACTTACCACACTATTGAATGAATGAACCCAAAAGAAAATAAAGTGTTGAGGGAGAAGGTGAAAGGTCTTGTACAAAAGGGGCACATCTAAGAAAGCATGAGTATATGTGTGATTTTGGCCTTAACAATATCAAAGAAAGAAGGGTGTTAGAGAATTTGTGTTAATAATTAAGCGATCAATAAATTATTTCCAATCCATAGACTCGATGGCATGCTAGGTAAGTTGAGCAGGTCAGTGGTGTTTTTTAAGATTGATTTATGCAGTAGTTACCACCAAATTTGGATTAGACTGGGAGATAAATGGAAGATGGCTTTCAAGACTCAGAATAGATTATTTGAGTGGTCAGTGATGTCATTTGAGTTGTCTATTGGTCTAAGGACAATCATGAGAGTGACGAACGGGCACTTAGACCTTTTGTCGGCAAAATTTGTTGTGGAAAACTTTGATGACATACTGATATATAGTAGACCTACTGGAGTCATTAGAAGTCTCATCAATGTTTAACGTATAGGATATTTATTCTTACTATCTAGATGATCCCTTAAATTTAGAGTTGACTTTTACGCAAGTGAAGGAGAATTTTTTCCTGCTATGGCGTGAGAATGCCAAAGAAGCCTAATTTTTCCAAATTCTCTAGATTTACCGAGACACTCATTTGCTACAGTCAGAGAGTTACCACAAAAAATGTAATTTTTTCAAAAAACTTGCACTGCGGCGAGAATTCTTCCTGCTGCAACATTAATGCACAATTTAAGTCTTTTTTCACTCTTCGTTTTTACTTTTACCTAAGTTTTTGTGCAAAGCATATGTATATAAACTCCTACAATATTAAAGGACTACAGTCTTAGCCTCTTATTTAAGAACACTTTTCTTTGAATTTTCTCTAAATCTTGGTGGATTCCAAGAAATCCAAACTTGAACGTTGTTTTAATCATGCAAAACGTATCTCTACTGCATCAAATCCTCAAAACAATAATGATGCATTTACGAAACCATTGGAAGAAATATGGTGGTGATGAACATTTAGTAAACATCATTCGAAGAAATATATTGAAAGTAACCGATTTATTGAGATAGTAGATACTATAATCTTTGAAGACTGGTCATATCCTGAGAATGAGAAAGAGCAGCAATTGCATGCTTTTGCATAACTTATCTTTGAATGTGTCAAGATATCACTAGAAGACAGACCATCAATGGTTGATGTGACACAGCAACTTAGATAACTACGATTCTTGCATGTAATTTTATATATTAGTTCCTCTTTTTTGTTTGTTTGTTTGTTTGTTGGCATGGAAGCAGTTGTAGCCTGCTATATATAAACAAGTCTACACTCATTTTCACTTCAAAATTATATTGTTGAGAACTTCGAATACTTATAATCAAATATATCAGCAGCCATGAAGCATATAAAACGAAAGTCATCTGTTAAAAGTACTTTGCCTGAATCGTCGGAAGGTGAAAGATTCAATGATGATTCTTTGCAACGAAGTTCTAAAACCCTTTTGTCTTTCTGATTTCTGAACTTACTGACAGGCAGCACCTCTATACTCATTAAGAAATTTATCACTTTCTTGGTTATGAGCGTCCTCTGATACAGATTGTTTCCTTGCGCTCTCTCTGAAACTCTGCACTCAAACTTATATTTGTTCACGTTAATATTTGAATTGGACATCCCCAGGTAAATACTAGGTAAATACTTTGAGCTCTATTAGTTGTTCCAATGCATATATCAGTATGGGACTTGTATATGAGCTTTAGTAAATCAGGCAGCTCAGGTTTTCGCAATGCAGTCCAATTTTGTTTCTGTAGCATTTTGTTTGTATCACAGATGAATCAAAAAATGTTTCCGAGTTGATCGATGCCGCTTGGAGGCACGTATACCAATTATAGTTGTACATAAAAACGGAACTCTTGTTGATCTTATAATCCATGGTTTTCATATCAATCTCATTTTCATCAGCCCTTTTAATGTCGACAAAGAAGTTGAAGATTGCCATGAAAATAGAAAACGCGGTTGTAGATATCCTTGTTGGTTTCTGCAACCCAACTGTGTTGGGAGATATCGAACCGTCGGGTATCATATTTGATGAATTATGTGTCACCAAATTATTTGATTTTTTATCATCAAAAATTTTTTTCCTAGCGTGTGAAACGCATTTAAAAGATAAAAGAAATCTTACTTACATCTCAAATACCAATAAACCACTGGATTAATTAGATTGTGTTACCTTATTTTTAGTAGACCATTAAATTAATTATATTGGGTAATTTTATTTTTAGTGATCTATGTGGTTGGAGTCTAATTTTTTTCAAAATACTTAAGGAAGCCTATCTCTGCCATCTCAGTCACTAAAGACTGAGGTAGAGCATTATAATAAGTCTAATGCATCACTAATATAGTGTATCAAATGAACCCACAACAATCTTAAAAAAATTAGGGTGAAAAGAAAATAAATAGAACATTAAATTTAGACCTGTTTGAGAGTGTTAAAAAAAAAAAAAAAAAAAGTTAATTTATTGTGCTTATTTTTTTAATATTTTTTATTTTAACAATTTAAAAAAAAATAAATTTTAATAGTGTTAGCCGTTTAAGCATTTCGAGTACTAATTCATGAGAAGTATATTATTAAGTTTTAAATAAAAATATTATAAAAAGATGCTAATTTTATTTTGATAACTATTTTTAAAAAATATTAAACAGATCTGTTAATATTTTATGAGTGCCAATTAGCACACGACCTTGGCACAGGGCATTTTTACTGCCACTACGTGCGCTGAGCAAGAAATCTCTACCCTGAATTAAAGAATGCTACGATAATTGCTGCAACCCTAGGTGAGACGCTCCCACCGCGAGAGGAGACTACGACCGCTAATAGGGGTTTATCTGTCAGGAATTTATTGGAAAAAGTAGCCAAATTATATTTCATTTGGAAAAGTATGAAACACTAGGAAACGACGTCGTTTAAATTGCCGTCAAAACCATTCCAAACTCGAGGATAAACAAACTCGGATAAGATACATAGTTGCAGAGAGCAAGAGCGTGAACTGCAATAGGAAATTTTCATGGAGTTTCAGTCGTCTTTTCTTTCAGCCACTTATGCTCTCAAAATCTTTCCTTCCAAGCACTATCCAGCGTTCAATCACCCTTCTTCATCGTTTGTTTCCACTGCAGCTTTTGCCGCCGCTTATCCGCAGCAGAGAAGTAGTACACCCCCCGGAAAACGCTCTTCAAAACCCAACAAAATCCTCACTTTAACAACTTCCACAACAGCAGAAACACCAAAAACAGTAAAAACTACAACTGCTTCAAGAACTAGCACTCCTATCTCTCCCAAAATGGTTTCACTTTCTCTCTTCAAATGTTATCAATGTCTCCTTTTTTTCTTTTGGTCTTTACTTAAAACCTGTTCCCTTTATCTTTGATTGATTTCTTAGATATGAAAATGCGAAAATAAAAACCTGTCACTTAAAGGTTCTATCTTGGGTACATTTCATTAATATTGTTATACTTTTTCTCTGCAACTAAATGAAGCTTTAATGATTGAAAACTTAGTTTTTTTGTGGGTGCTTGTGCAGGTATTGGTTCCAGTTGGGTTTGGTACTGAAGAAATGGAAGCTGTGATTATAGTTGATGTGCTGCGCCGAGCTGGTGCACAAGTGATTGTGGCCTCAGTGGAGACGCAGCTTGAGATTGAGGCTTCAGGCGGTACTAGATTGGTGGCTGATGCCTCTATTTCCGCCTGTTCTCATCAAGATTTTGATCTCATTGCATTGCCTGTTGGTTCTTTAATCCACATTTTCATATTAGCGTAACTTCTTGCCCATTGCTTAATTAGCAGATAGTTATATGCATTTTGATGCCCATGAGATTATGATAACTATAGTTATATATGCATTTGGATGCCCATGACATTATGATAACTTTAGAACGATTAGTCTATTAAATGACTTGGCATGAGAGATTTTATTGCTTTAGAAGTAGAGAGTAGCCGTTTGTTCTAAGAGCCAGAGGCCACGTTGTGAATACAAGGATTAGGCATCAGATCATGGGAGATTAATGAACTGACGAGTTGTTTTATGTTTGTACATAACATTGCTGACTGTTTCCAATTATTATCTGTGTTTTCAGTGACATGCAATGAGAAGTTTTATTGATGCTGTGAAATATTGTTCTCTTAAAATCGTAATTCTTGCATCAAATGTTACTTGTAGAGTAAGAGGGCTTATAGTGAGGACAAAGATTAGGAATTTATGAGCATTAAGTTATGATTGAGATAGAATGTTCTCAATAGAAGGAACAAATATGCTGATTGACTTTTTTCTATCCTTTTCCTTCTTGGATTTGATATTAGTCCTTGTAAGCTTGTTTAAAAGTGTAATTTACAATGATTAAATCATATGCCTTCTTTTAAGGGAGGAATGCCTGGATCAGTACGGTTAAGAGATTGTGAAATCCTTAAGAAAATTCTAAGCAAACAAGCTGAGAAAAAGAGACTTTATGGAGCTATATGTGCTGCTCCAGCAGTCACACTTCTGCCATGGGGCCTTCTGAGAAGAAAGCAGGTGGAATGCTAGTTTTGTTTGTTACAGTGAATTTGAGAACGTTCCTGTTTTTTCTTATGGCTAAACTTAATGTAGTTTATCTTGCTAGATAACTTGCCACCCAGCATTCATAGACAAGCTTCCAACCTTCTGGGCTGTTAAAGCCAACATTCAAGTTTCTGGTGAGGTTACAACAAGCCGTGGCCCTGGGACTTCTTTTGAATTTGCTCTGTGCTTGGTAGAACAGCTGTTTGGAGGGTCTGTTGCCAAGGAGATTGGAGAATTACTGGTAAAGCCTATAACTTTACTGTTGAAAAGCATTGATTTTGTGATTTTATTGCTTATTTCATGCGGCAGTTTTGAAGAGAAGAAAATGAAAGAAACAGGATTGGCAAGAATACAATTACTCGGTATCTGTATATTTATTACTAAGGAACGACCTGCATTCTCTTTTCTAACATTTTTATTATACGAACATTTTTTAAGCCCTTGTTCTCTTTGATTTTGTTTCTTTCTAAATATGTTTCTTCTGTTGGATGTTTTATGGCCATTTAGCTTAAATTTAATTCTTTTGTGCTAGCTTATGGGCACTGCAGATGATTCTCCTAGAAAGGAAGAATTCAATGAAGTTGAATGGTCCTTTGATCACATGCCGCAAGTAAGTGAGTTCACTTGCAGAAGCCTTAAGTCAATAATTGTTATTTGTTTTACATACAGAGATGCAGCTTGTCTAGTTATTAGCTATTACATTTATTCTGAATACTTCTATAGATGTAAAATAAAATATTCAAATTCATTATTTTTTTTGTCTTTTTATCATCTTCATGTGAACTCCACTTACCTGCCAAAAACAACTTCTTGGTACATAATGGTGCTAGAGCCTAGAAATATACTGAAATCATCTTTACTGAATATCTATTAGTTTAGAAGGTAATGTTTGTTAACAAGTACCATTTTAGTAGTTGGCTACTAGTTTGTGTGATTGCTGTCTGTTAAAATATATATTCTGCATCTATGTCTGTGGTTACTCACAACCAACTCTCGTCAATACCAAACTTCTGGCAGTGTTTTCTGCAGTGTTTCTTGAACTCCAGGAACGGGTTAGTAGGTGGTGATTATATATTAATCAAATTTTTTTCCTTGTTGGGTGCTTTTTGTTGGAAAATTTGTTATCTGCAAATACTTACTTTGGTTTCTATTCTCTTGCCTGCATGTGAATACAGCCATTTTTCCTTACATAGCTTACATTGTGTTTTCTGCAGTCCGATTGTATTGTGACCCCTCCAGAGTTCCTGTACCAATTAAGTAGAATCAGTGTGGCACCAATAATATAGCCATACGTTTTATGCAGTCTGAATGTATTGAATGTATAACCCTTATATTTTACCTTAGGATTTTGTCACCATTCAAATGTCACACAGGTTCTAATTCCGATCGCAAATGGTTCTGAAGAGATTGAAATAGTGACTATTGTGGATATTTTGAGGCGAGCAAAGGTGAATGTTGTGGTTGCTTCAGTTGAAAGATCTATGCAAATTGTGGCATCTCAAGGCACAAAAATTGTTGCTGAAAAATCAATTGGTGATGCTGCTGAGTCAGTGTACGATTTAATCATTCTTCCGGTAAGGCAAACAAATTAATCAAGGCACAAATGCATTCTTTCTTATTTGAAGTATCAGGATTGAGATATTTTTTAGAAGAATTTGGTATCCACTTTATGTTTGACTGTTTGTTGCAATAAAACCTATATCTTTCGGTTGTCCAAAAACAGAATGTGTTCTCAGAAATTTTAAGGGGTTTCATTTATGTTTTGGCCTCCCCCTACATTTTGAAGAGTTTTGGTTTCTTGTAAACTTGCAGGGAGGAGTTGCTGGGGCTGAAAGGCTGCAGAAATCTAGAGTTTTGAAGAAGCTACTCAAACAACAAGTAGCAGCTGGAAGAATATATGGAGCAGTTTGTTCTTCACCAGTAGTCCTCAGTAAACATGGTTTACTGAAGGTAAAAAAATCATATTGTATATTCCTTTCTTCAAATTTTTTTTATGTTGAAGCCCATGCTTCCTCTGCCAAATACAGGAGAAGAGAGCCACTGCTCATCCCTTTGTCATAAGCCAACTGACTAACGAGGTAGTAAATGGTAGCAAAGTAGTTGTTGATGGAAAATTGATCACAAGCATGGGACTTGCAAATGTAATAGATTTTGCCTTAGCCATTGTGAGCAAGTTTTTTGGTCAAGCAAGGACAAGAAGTGTTGCGGAAGGCCTAGTTTTTGAATACCCCCGGAGATAGAGATTTATTGCTGAGTTGTAGTGGAGAAAAGCAATTTGCTAGATGTCATGAGTAATAGAATGAAGTTCACTATCTTGAATCACCCAGTTAAAGTATAAAATCTTCTCATGAGGTGCTCCGTCTGGCCAAATGCCAAATGCCAAATGCTGTACAGTAGAGTTGGGTGTAGCCAGATCGTCTATGGAGTACAGTTTCTTTTTTCTTGTACCAAAAAAATAGAAAAGTCATAATTATTTGATGGCAAGCCCAGAGCAGCTGCCCGTACTGATGTTAACATCATTTCCAGTAGTCTGCTGCCATTAACATCTTCAAATTGATTTCAATATAGCAACTTCACCTCCAACTTCAGGTTAGTAATAATAATAAGATTTTAAACAATATGCATGAAAATAAAAAGGAGGTTTATGCTAACTAATCAATATGATTTATTATTCCATCACCTGTGGCAGGTCTTTGCACAGTTTCATGCAGTTTGGAGATTGCAGCTAGTTGGTATCCTCTTCTTCTCAAGACATTCTTTCAGTTAATTGACAATTGTTTCTTTCATTACAAACAATAACTTTAAAACAGAATATGAATATGCCATTTTTTAAGCTGTTGTCCATTTTTTATACGGCTGCATGTACTCAGTTTTTACACAATTTAGGGATGAACTGTCCCCCCTTTTGAATGGTAACTATGTACTCAGTACAAGCCTTGACATTATAAACTCAGCAGTTATACTTCCTTTCAGTTGAACAAATTTCTGTGCCAGCATTATTATCATGGCTTGTGCTTCAATTGTCTGTAAATAGTAGGCATACCCATTTCTCGTATTGGATGCTAGGATGACAAGTTTAGCTTATGTAACTGACATGATACCATCATGCCTGTACTTTGTGTGGTTCAAATCCACTAGAGAAATTGTACCAAGTTATGTGTGATTCCATTCCGTAATTCAACCCCGTGCACAAATAGATTTGTAATTATTGCCCTGGAATCTATTTAATTGTCAATTTAGTTGGTATATTTGGGTTCCTTGATTTCAGTAGTATTACCAACTTATGTTGTTGAGTGTCCTATGAGCTTGGCGTGGAAGTGCGATGTCTGTGCAAGTGATGAAACTAATATGAATCTGAGCATGCTTAATAGCTGATATTGTCTATTCAACTCTACGGTTTAGTTTGAAGTTTAGCCAGCATAAGATTGGGAATTTATGTTCTTATCTGTTTTTGTCTGGCATTCCCTTTGGCATTTGGTGTTGTAAAATGGGACGATAGTTTTGTGAAGTTCCTGATGAGGAAAGGACTTGTAATGTATAAGTTTTGTAATCACAAACAACCGCTGTCAAAATCCAGTTGCGCCCGAGTCCCTTTTCCACTAAACCCAAGTATTTTTTTTTTTCTTATTTGATAAGAACACCCTGCGTCATTGAAGCTATTTTAATAAAATAATTCTCAAATATTAGTACGATAATATTAAGATGTACAACAAATAGCATCGAGAAGATGCCAAACACGTGCTTTATACCCCATGTTTCCTCTAATTAGTTTTGAATAAGGTATTCTGTAGGAGAGTACAACAGGCAGCAAATTTTTCTAGATTTCTGGGTCAATGGAATTGTGGAGCCAATGTTGTATGTGTTGTAGTCTTTGAAGGCAATAAATTTATCTAGATTTCAGATTTAGATTTCGTTAGGATTGTTGTGCTTCTGATGAGGCAGCAGATTTTCCTTATATTACAGCATTAGGCTTTCTTTAATATTGTGATTGTGGTGCTTCTGCTTAGTAGAGTTTAAAACAACAAATTTTTCTATATTTGCCATTTGATATTGAGATGCTTTGGTCGTGTTTTGAAATGTAAATTATTTAGTAAACATTGACTTATTATAACGATCACTTATGTTTTTATTTATTTAACAAAATAATTGTCTTAGTATACAATTGTATTTTATTAAGTAAATTTAATTTTATAACACAATTTAATATATTTTAAAATAAAACAATAAATATATTTAATAAATATTTCTTTTTATTTAACAATAAATTTTCACCACTCGTTTCCTTATCTGTGAGTGGTAGTAGTAAATTTCTAGATCAAATCCATGACAATTTCAAAGTGGCCTGAACTTTCCAACATTTCGTGAATAATAAAAGGCAGATGACGCGGCAGGATTTAAGCACAAGGGGGAGCCAATTTTAATTTGAAAAAAAAAAAAGTTAGTGGATTCAAAGCCCGGGGTATGTATCTCCCTTAAATTAATTCTTCGAGCTGACTTCAAAGGATTAACTGAACCACCAAAGGAACAAGACTACGACATTTGAGTAATATAAAAGTCTAACGACCTAAGCTTATTACCAATAAAATGGGCAAGTTAGATTGCCAAAGACGCCATAGATAGCTACGTAAACATAATAAATAAAAAGAAAATTTCAGATCTTCCCAGTAATGGATCCTCCTCTTAAATGTTGAAAGAAGATTCTGGTGGACAAAACAACGAAAGAACTAGAGGCTTGACTACACGCATCAAAAATTTATGATGACCTCAGCTTAGCTATAAAAAGTGCAAATTAGATATTAGAAAACCAATTAAGTAGAAGGTTGGCAGACAAAACAAAGAAAGAGCTAGAGGCTCGACTACACACATCAAGCTATTTAAAAAATTTATGATGACCTAAGCTTAGATATGAAAAATGCAAATTAGATATTAGAAACCCAATTAAGTAGAAGGTTAGAAATTAACCAAATCTGCATATACGCTGTAAAAACAAGCTTAACTGTTCATTTACATTCCTACAATTCTGAATCGAGAAGCAAACCTGAATCTCACAGATAATAAGTTTGATCTATAGTATACAACTAATATCAGTAAATAATTTACATCACTCTCTGATCCTATACATACAGCCACATACACAGTGTAGTATGAGATAGATCAAAGATACGCATCCACAATCCTTGCACCACATCAATGACGAAGATTGCATATTCAAACACTCCTGTGATCACTAGTTTAAGTCACCAAGGGCCAGTCAGTGTCCTCCTCAAGCACTGCCTTTTGCCTACCCATCGGTATTTCATTTTCTCAATAATCTGCCAAAACATAGAAACAAATAAGAAACATTCTTTATTTAGCAAAAGTTAGCAATATTCAACTCTAGCTAGATGATCTTACTCGTCTTTGGTTAATGATAATTCATTAACATGGCTAATATCCAACTTTTCAGTACTAAAGTTGTTTCTAGCGTGGGTCAGTAAATGACTTGTCACTTGCCAGCGGCCACAAAAATTCAATCCCAAACAATCAATTAATTGCACATTTTCACATATATAATAGTTATTATATTGTCAAGTTAGGTTTTGCTGGTTGTTGGCGAAAGTACTAGGTAGCTAAAGACCAAATTGAAGACGATGAAGCATAGTCTTTGTGGGATTGTTGCTTTTTGGAAAAGATTCAGTGAGTAGTAACTGATGCCAGTCATGACCAGTGCAATGAGTTTCTATGTATTAGGCACTAAATGATTCAATGTTAATTTGATAAGGTATTAATCAATAATCATAAACTTTAGAGTCAGGTCCGTGCACAATATAACTTATTTCATTGGATCATCCTTCAAACAATCAGATTTCTAGGTCTACATGATGCCAGCAAATATCTCACTTTATGTAGGTCAGGTCTGTAAGATAATTTGTCTAATTGTAACTCAGTACTTCTACAAGGAAATTGTGAATTCTGTATTAAACAAAATCAGAACATAAAAAGCATGATTTTGTTTGGCATCTATCATCAGGAAAGCAATAGAGATCATACATAAAGTAGCAGAGATGTTTGATTAGGTCTTCAAAAAATAACTAAAGATCACGGCATTATTTGAATGCATTAAACCTGACAAGTAAGGCAGTGATAGAAGTAAAGGGGCATATACCTGATTCTTCTGAATTTCCGACTTTTCTTCCTGCAGCAACATTAAT
>JAWDEX010000015.1:523299-576487 GCA_035221805.1 Trichilia hirta | reverse complement strand
CAAAGGTAGAATAGATGACTCGTGCGGATATGAGAAAATTATCGCGTACTCACCAAAGAGAAGTTAAGAAGAATCATCATACACCAAAGGTGGTTAATATATTTGATGGGTTGAGAAGAATATCTAATTTCTGAAACCGAATGGGAGAATCCAAATATTGGCTCGAAGGTGAGCCAGAATTATGCCCAAATAGGCTACGATGGAAGGGAGCTTACGCAAGATATTGACACGAAGGTGGGCCAAATCAGAGTAAAGAATATCCGAAAGAAAAACGGGTGTTAGCTTTATTATAAAGATCCTTGTGAATGGCCAAAGAAGAATACTGAAGGGAAATCTCGTATTGCTGAAAATCTCTATTCGAAGATAAGATGTAGAGTAGCTCAAGATTGCTATGACTATTTTTGTCAAATGCTAAGTCCAGAAGATGTTGCATAGAATATCCTCGGAGTCAGGTATATCTATTAACAAAGGCTAGGTAGTAGGTAGAAAAAAAATCTAGTGGGAACAAAATTTTACTGAGTGCTAAAAACAAAATGTGTCATATAAAATGTCCTCGGAATCTGGCATGTCTATGAACAAGGGTTAGGTATAGTAAGCAGAGAAAAGTCTCATAAAAAGAGGGCAATTGAGTTGAGTGAAAAGCGAGGTATTTTGTTGAAAAGATGCGCGGGGCACCAAAACACTTAGAGTGGAAAAGAGTTTCAGTAGAGCTAAACACGGGGGGGTGTAAGAGCTTAAGTGAGGGTGGTTTATAACGACCCCAAGGCTCAAGTATAGCCTATGAGCGAGCGTACGCATGTTTCTTTAAGTAGGGGTGGTTTGTCACAACCCTAAATTTCGAGTATGCTAACTAAGGAGGATTAGTCTAAGTAGATGACTCTAGGATTAGGAATGGCAGGATGCAGATGGTTAAGTAGTGGGGCTTACTATTCTGCATGAGTTGGTCAAAAACTGGAGCCGTTCTCCTGATGAGCTCAAGACAGGACAAAATTAGCAAGGTATATCGAGGTGAAAGGCATATACCTTGAACAGGGGAGCTTGGGGTGTGAGAGCTAGACGAGAATGTATTCAAGCGGTCCAAGGATCATATTGTGGATAAATGAGGGGCGCGGCATGTAGGAGCACAGCGCGCTGCAGTGCGGAGCATTGAACGCAGTATGAGCGAAGCATGCATAGCGCACCACAAAGGCAAGAGATGTGCACAACACGAGGCAAAGTTGTACGAGGGTAGTGCATGTAAAATGGGCATATGAGGGTGTAAAGGAGATTGTTTGAATGTGCAAGGGCCGATACTCAAGTGTGCGGAGGCATGAGGCCATTAGAGCACGTAGGCATTAAGGCCAACGGTGCGAGGTAGTGCCAAGTAAGAGTGAGATGCTCAGTGCTCAAGGAAGCACAGGCTGAGGCCCTCGGCAAGTGAGCACCAAGCGATAAGCAGAACGCTCAAGTGCTCAAGGAAGCATAGACATGAAGCCAACGGAGCGGGAGAGCGCCAAGTGATGAGCAACGCTAAGTGCGCAAGGGCGCACCAAATGAGGGCTTAGGTGCGAGAAAGTTTCGAGCGACAAGCGAAGTGCTAAGTGTGCGTGGGCCCAATAGCATAAGGCCGTATGCACGTGAGAGCGCCAAGTCTAAGCAGAATACTTAAGAGCGTATGGAAGCACAGTTTATGCCAACGGCGTAGGGAAACGCCAAGCTATGACTGGAATGTTCAAGTGCGTATGGGCGCAATTCGAGGGAGTGCCAAGCTACGAGCGAGATGATCAAGCGCGTAGAGGTGCACAGGCTGAAGCTAAAGGCATGGGGGAGCGCCTCTATATGAGTGGGGATGCTCTTACGTATCGGCGAGAAGCCAAAGGCATGGGAGAGTGCCAATGCACTGAAAGAATGTGCAGGAGCAATGCTCGGTGCGAGCGATGAGATCATGTGCGCTCAAGTCAGTGTACATTGAGGTGCACGACGAACAATGCCCATCAGCACGCACAATAGGTGAGCAATGCTCCATGGAGCGGATGTCAAGTGAGCATGACTTAAGTTCCGAAATAATGTCAAGGCACAATGAGGCGTTATGGCATATTGGGCGAGATAGAGAAATCGAGGCCAAGTGATTCAGTGTTTGAATGCAGTGAAAGCATGGGGATTAGAATCCTCGTAACTTTGGGAAGCCGATTAAGGGGTTGGTTAATGTTTCTTTTTATGTGGTTGTAAAAGAGTTGAAGGCAGAAGTCTTCGTAAGACGGATATTGTGCGAGAGAGTGTGTAGAAGTTTTGTAAGTTGAGTTCTGATAGATTGCATAGAGTAATAACGGAAAAGTGAATTGCTAATCGAGTCAGGAATTCGGCGCATCGCGGGACAATGCTGCTAAAGCAAAAAAAAGCCCCATGACACCTACCCATGTGGAAACCCAACCAAGGAGTGCCAACGTGCCATTCAGGATTTTTGAGTCTCTAGAATCAAGGCATTTTTATAGAACTAATTTTCCAAATGCGATGGAAGAGCCATCTAAAACTCTAGCCTAGCCCGACTTCAATAGATATGAGAGTGTAACTTAACAAAAAGTATGCCAAAAATAGGAAAGTAGTGACTGTTATGAGCTAGGAGGAAATCAAGAACTGTGTCAAGAGAACGATAAAATAGCTTGATGAGCAAAGGATAAATAACCAACGAGAATTTCTAAGCCAATATAGCAAATATGTCCTTATTTAGACTCTTTTCTTTTTAGGAAGATATTAAAATTTCTTACTCTTAAAAAAGTTTAAAATATCGCAAATAACACCTTATATTAGATTGACCCAATCTTATATCTAGACTTGTTCAGAAAAATGATACTTATTCAAGTTCTGATAGGCCTGGAGATATATTGGCTTTTTCCTTTGATCCTTGAAGGACCAGCCAGAAGATGGTACAAAAACTTGCCTCTGAAAAGCATTTAGAGTTTTGAGCAATTGGTGGCAGCATACACTGATAAGTTTAGAGGGGCAATAACCACTGCCGTGTCAATCAGGCAAGGATTGAATGAGACTTTCCAAAATTTGGTGCGTAGATTTATGAAGAGATATTAGAGATTGGGCCATTTTGTTACCCCATGACCCTTGAAGGACTAAAACAGGGGTTTTGAATGTACAAGGCATGGTACGCCGTGCATGACTATTCTATCAACACCTATGAGGCCGTTCGTTGAGAGTTTTTCGATGAAATAGAGATAGAGGGCCAAATACTTCTAAGAATGAAAGAGAAAAGACTATGAGTGATCCCATGAAAGGATATTCCCTGAAGTTCAGGACAGGAAAAGAAGGTGGAAATGATCAAAGGAGAGACTAATGGTAAGCAGCCAAATTTTACAATAAGAGAGATCAAGTTTCGCCAAGGTTTAGACCCTATCAGAGGAAAATTAAAGATTGTCCCAGGGTTCTCACGTTAGGAACACCCTACAGGAAGTTGGATCAACTACTGTTAGAGGAGGTTTACGCAACTCTCCTGCAACTCTACTGTTACACCCATTGTCCAATGATCACAGGGGCGTATTTAGAGAATACAGCATACAGCAATCACTCCTATGAAGAAGGGGAGAAACATTCAACGAGGGACTTCTTCTTCTTCTTTTCTGCGACTTCAACCATCAAACACAGCACTCTTCATATTCCCTTCCATCTTCACAGTAGACGAAACTTATAACTCAAACTCTTATGAAACTCTGAAACTTTCTTTCCCTTACTCGATTACATTATATTATCGCCCTTTGCTGACTTAAACATCGGATTTTCTTAGCCGAAAAACAGGCATTGCTCTAATTGTTGCTGTGATTGCAGGAACAGAAATGATTCTCTTCACTGTGCGATGTTTAGAATCAGCCTTGTCACGTCTAGAACTTTGTAAGCATAGGATAATTTCTATGCTTCAACAGATTTGTTGAACTTTATCTTTATTTCACTTAATTAAGCATGAATAGGAGATTAGAAATATTGGGACGTCACATTTGCCTATTATTTTTGTGTTTTCAGTGACATGCAATGAGAAGTTTTATTGATGTTGTGAAATATTGTTCTCTTAAAGTTGTAATTCTTGCATCAAATGTTACTTGCAGATTAAGAGGGGCATATATTGTGGACAAACATTAGGAATTTATGAGCATCAAAGTATGATTGAGATAGAATGCTTTCAATAGAAGGAACAAAATATGCTGATAGACTTTTTTCTATCCTTTTCCTTCTTGTATTTGATATTAATCCTTGTAAGCTTGTTGAAAAATGTAATGATTAAGTTATATGCTTGCTTTAATGGAAGGAATGCCAGGATTAGTACGGTTAAGAGATTGTGAAATACTTAAGAAATTATAAGCAACCAAGCTGAGGAAAAGAGACTTTATGGAACTATATGGGCAGCTCCAGCAGTCACACTTCTGCCATGGGGCCTTCTGAGAAGAAAGCAGGTGGAATGCTAGTTTTGTTAGTTTTGGTGAATTGAAAACATTCCTGTTTTTCTTATGGCTAAACTTATTGTAGTTTATCTTGCAAGATAACTTGGCACCCAGCATTCATAGACAAGCTTCCAACACCTTGGGCTGTTAAAGCCAACATTCAAGTCTCTGGGGAGGTTACAGCATGCAGCGGTCCTGGAACTTCTTTTGAATTTGCCCCGTGCTTGGTAGAACAGCTGTTTGGAGAGTCTGTTGCCAAGGAGATTGGACAATGACTGTTAAAGCCTATAACGTTACTGTTGAAAAGCATTGATTATGTAATTTTATTGATTATTTCATACGGCAGTTTTTGAAAAGAAGAAAAAGTAAGAAACAAGATTGGCCAGAAATATACTTACTCAATGTCTTTATATTTATTATTTAGGAACTACCTGTGTCCTCTGTCGTAACAATTTGGTTCTCCCTTACATTTGTCAAGCCCTTGTTCTCTTTTATTTTGATTGCTTTCTGAATATATTTCTATTGGGTGTTTTATGGCCATTAAGCTTAAATTTTACTCTTTTATGCTAGCTTATGCGTACTGCTGATGATTCTCTTTGAAAGGAAGAAGTCAATGAAGTTGAATGGTCCTTTGACCACATGGTTCAAGTAAGGGAGTTCACTTGCTGAAGCGAGTAAAGAATTATTATTTCTTTTACCTACAGACATGCAGCTTGTCTAGTTATTAGCCATTAGATTTATTCTGATACTTCTGTAGGTGTAAAATAAAATATTCAAATTCATTATTTTTTCCTTCTTTTTTATCACCTTCGTGTGAGCACCATTTACCTACCAAAAAAATAACTTGGTGCATAGTGGTACTGGAGCCTAGAAATGCACTGAAATCATCTTTACCAAAAATCGATTAGTTCAGAAGGTAATGTTTGTTAATTAAGTGCTTTTTTACTAGTTGGCTACTAGTTTGCGTGATTGCTTTCTGTTAAAATGCGTTTTTTGTATTTATGTCTGTGGTTGCTCACAGCCAAGTGTCTTCAGTGTTTTTTTGCAGTGTTTCTTGACTCCAGGAACAGTTTAGTAGGAGGTCATTAAATATTAATCAAATTTTTTATCTGTCAAGTGCTTTTTTGTTGGAAAATTTGTTATCTGCAAATACTTGCTTTGGTTTTTGTTTTCTTGCCTGCATGTGAATACAGTCTGTTTTCACAACATTGCTATTGTGTTTTATGCTGTCCAATTGTATTACCACTCCTTCCAGAGTTCCTGTACAAATGAAGCAGGACTTGTCTGGCAACTATAATATAGCTATATGTTTTATGCAGTCCGAATGTATAACCCTTATATTTTACCTTGACATGTTTTTCACTTTCAGATGTCATACAGGTTCTAATTCTGATTGCAAATGGTTCTGAAGAGATTGAAATAGTGACTATGTGGATATTTTGAGGCAAGCAAAGGTGAATGTTTTGGTTGCTTTGGTTGAAAGATCCATGCAAATTGTCGCATCTGAGGGCACAAAAATTGTTGCTGAAACACCAATTGGTGTTTCTGCTGAGTCTGTGTACGATTTAATCATCCTTCCGGTAACGCACAAATGCAATCTTTCTTATTTGAAGGCTCTGGATTAAGATATTTTTGAGAAGAATTTGGTATCCACTTTGTGTTCGACTGTTTGTTGTAATAGAAGCTATATCTTTAGGCTTTCTGAAGACAGAATTCATTATCAGAAACTTCAAGGGGTTCATTTATAGTTTGGCCACGCCCTACATTTTGAAGAGTTTTGGGTTGTGGTAATCTTGCAGGGAGGAGTTGCTGGGGCTGAAAGGCTGCAGAAATCTAGTTTTGTAGAAGCTGCTCAAAGAAGCAGCTGGAAGAATATATGGAGCAGTTTGTTCTTCACCACTGGTCCTCCATAAACTTGGTTTACTGAAGGTAGAAAATAAACATATTGTATATTCCTTTTTAAAATTATTTTTATGTTGAAGCCCATGCTTCCTCTACCACTAACGAAGTAATAAATGGCACCAAAGTAGTTGATGGAAAATTTATCACAAGCAGGGGACTTGCAAATGTAATAGTATTTGACTTAGCTATTATTAGCAAATTTTTTGGTCAAGCAAGGACAAGAAGTGTTGCAGAAGGCCCAGTTTTTGAGTACCCCCGGAGTTGGAGATTTATTGCTGAGTTTGTAGTGGAGAAAAGCAATTTTCAAAATGTCATAAGCAATAAAGAGTGAAGTTCACTAACTTGAATCAGCCATTTGAAGTACAAAATCTCCTCAGAAGGTGCTTGGTCTGGCCAAATACCAAAAGCTGTACTTAAGAGTAGAATGTATTCAGATCATCTACGGAGTTACAGTTGCCTTTTCCTTGTACCACAAACACAGAAAGGTCATAATTATTTGCTATCAAGCCCAGAGCAAATGCCCATACTGATAATAATATCATTTTCAGTAGTCTGATGCCATTAACATCTTCAAATAGATCTCGATATAGCAACTTCACCTCAAGCCTCAGTTTAGTAATAATAGTATGATGTTAAATAATATGCATGAAAATAAAGAGAAGGGCTATGCTCAACAATCAATATGATTTATTATTCCATCACCTGTGGCAGGTCTTTGTGCAGCTTCATGCAGTTCGGAGATTGCAGCTATTTGGTATCCTCATCTTCTCAAGACATTCTTTCAGTTAATTGACGACAGTTTCTTTCACTACAAAGGATAACTTTAAGACTGAATATAAATATACCATTTTTAAGCTGCTGTTGCCCATTTTTTATATGGCCGCATGTACTCAGTTTTTACACAAAATTTGGGGATGACTTTGTCTCCCCTTTAGAATGGTAAAGTATGTTGTGGGCAAGCCTTGACATTATAAACTCAGTAATTGCCCTTCCCTTCAGATATACATATTTCTGTATCACCATTATCATCATGGCTTGTGCTTCAAGTGTCTGTAAATAGGAAGCGTCCCCATTTCTCATATTGTATGCTAGGCTGACAAGTTTAACATATATAACTCACAGGATACAATTGTGCCTGTATGTGGTTAAAATCCACTTGAGAAATTCTACGAAGTTTTGTGTGATTCCATTTGGTAAATTCAACCACCAGTGCAAATAGATTTGTGACTATTGCCCTGGAATCTATGAAATTGTCAATTTAATTGGTGTATTTGTGTTACTAGATTTCAGCAGTGTTACCAACTTATGTTGTTTCCTATGAGCATGGCGCGAATAGGGGTGTCCATGCAAGTGATGAAAACAATTGCAAATTGAGCATGCTTAATAGCTGATACTGTCTACTCAACACTACGATTTAGTTTGCAGTTTATCCAGCATAAGATTGGGAATTTATACTGCATCTGTTTCCTTTTAGCATTACCTTGACTTTGGCATTTGGTGTAAAGTGGGACGATAGTTTTGTGAAGTTCCTGATAATGAAAAGACTCATAATTTACAAGTTTGTAACCATAAACTATTGCTGTCAAAATTAAGTTGAGTACTAGTTCCTTTTCCATTACACGCCGTGAACCCCCGTCTCCTTTCTTTTTTCTTTTTTCTTTTTTCTTTCAGATAGAACACCCAAAGTCATTGAAGCTGTTAAATGAAATAGTTCTCAAATACTATGATAATATCAAGATGTACCATACATAGTATCGAGAAGATGACAACTACATGTTCCGTATTCCACTTTTCCTCTAATCAGCTTCCGAAAATAATGCATTCGTGTACGGAACAAAATAATTATACCCTCATATTTTATTAATTTAATTTAATTTTCTAATACAACAATTAAAATATTTTACAATACAACAATAAATATATTTAATGAAAAGTCAATTACTATTCATCACTTGTTTCCTTATCCGTAAGTTGCATTAGCAAGTTTTTAGATTGAAAACCATGATAATTTCAAAGTGGCCGTAACATGTCACTATTTCATGAATAATGAGAGGCAGTAGAGGAGGTAGGATTTCAACACAAGGAGGAGCCACTATTAGATTAATTTTAATCAAAATAAATAAATAAATACTATTACATTCAACGCCCTGGCCTTAAATTAATTATCGGAGCTGACTTAAAACATTGTAGTTATATGGAACACTAATGACCTAAGCTTATTACCTACAAAAAAAGGCAAGTTAGATTTTTAAAGACGTCATAGATAGCAACGTAAAAATAATAGATAATTCCAAACCTTCCGAGAATCGTGTCCTCCTTTTAGATGTTGACAGATGACTATGACAGACAACAAAGAAAGAACTAGAAGCTTGACCACCCCCATCAAGGAATTTAAAAAATTTCTGATGACCTAAGCTTAGCTATAAAAAATTGCTTAGAATTCCCAGTAAGAAGAAGGTTGGAAACTAACCGAGTCTGAATATACACAGTAAAAACAAGCTTTAACTGTTCGTTTGCTTACCTATAATTCACAAACGAGAAGCAAACCGAATCTCACAGATAACAAGTTTGATCTATGGTATAAAACTAATATCAGTTAATAATTTACAACACCCTCTGATCCTACACTTACAGACATACATACTGTAGCACGAGAGACAGATCAAAGATATACATCCACAATCCTGCCACCTCATCAACGGCCAAGATTACACATTCAAACAGTCCTTATACGAACGCTAATTTAAGTTACCAGGGGCCCGTCAGGGTCCTCCTCAAGCACTGCCTTTTGCCTCCCCATTTGTATTTCATTTTCTCAATAATCTGCCAAAACAATGAAACGAAATAAGTAAGAAAAAAACTTCCCTCATTTATCAAAAATCAACAATATTCAACTCTAGTTAGACGACCTTATGGGTCTTCGGTTAGTGATAGTTCATTAATATGGCTAAGATCCAAACTTTTCAGTACCAGAGTTGTTTCTATCAGGGGTCAGTAAATGAATTGTCACTGGCCAGTGGCCACACAAATTTGATCCCAGACAATGAATTAGTTGCACAGATATAATAGTTATTATAGGGTCAAGTTAGGTTTTGTTGATTTTTAGCGAAATTACTAGGTGGCTAAAGACAAAATTAAAGACAATGAAACATAGTCATTGTGGGCATGGTTCCATTTTGGAAAAGATTCAGCTATTAGTAACTGATGCCAGTCATGACCTGAGCAATGAGGTTCTAAGCAGTAGGCACCAAACTTCTAGATTTTAATTTAATAAGGCATTAATCAATAATTGTAAACTTTATAAGTCAGGTCGATGCACAATATAACTTATTTCATTGGATCATCCTTCAAACAATCAGATTTCTAGGCCTACGTGATAACAGCAAAAATCTCTCTTTGTGTATGTCGGGTCTGTAAGATAATTTTGTTTTATTGTATCTCAGTACCTTTATAAGGAACTTGTGGATTCTGTATTATACAAAATCACTAAATTAAAAGCATGATTTTGTTGGGCATCGATCAGGAAAGCAATGGCGTTGGTCTCATAAAATAACTAGAGATCACTACTTTATTTGAATGCATTAGAATAAACCCAACATATAAGGCAGTGATAGAGGTAAAGGGGCATATACCTGATTCTTCTGAACTTCCAATTTTTCTTCCTGCAACAACATAAGTTGGCTCAAGGGGGTTAGCGACAGCCCTACTTCTTTTATTAAGAAACAATGAGTTTGACTTGGTCTAGAAAAGTCACCTGTTTTTTCTGCAGCTCTTGGTTCATTTCCTTAAGTTTTGCAACCTCTGCTTCCAGTTCCAATGTATAAGCCTGCCAGACACCAAAATGGAAAATAACGTGGAGAGTACACGTTTAAAACAAATGTTCAATAGCCAAACAGATCTTTGTAAATTGATACACTGTTCCCTAGAAAAAGATCCTTTTACATAACTCAACGTTAACTTTAGAAGTGTCCATGTAATAGATATCATATTTCAGAGTGCAAAATGTGGTTGAACACTTCGAAACAAATGTTCAATAGCCAAATAGAGCTTTGTAGATCAATACAACTGTTCCCCAGAAAAAGATCCCTTTACATAGGTCAAAGATATCTTTATAAGTGTCCATACAACATACATCATATTTCAGAGTGCAAACTGTGGTTGTAGTATTGCTTCAAATTTGTTCCAGTCAAATGCACATCAACTTCCCTCCAAAAGAGTAAGTTGATAATGCATAATTTATAGCACGCAAAATTGAAAATGATTTCTTAATAGAAGGGTGCATAAAAGCTACAATTCACAAGACATCAATAACTACTCTGCAAGCTGATAAATTTGAATTTGTTTCAGGCATAATGTTGCAAGATGCAATTGCAATGAACTTGCAATTATGTAACTAAATTATTTATCAACAACATATAGTAGGGAAAAAGGGATGATTGGGCGCATAAAATTTTTATGGAAAAATAAATCCTCAATAATGAGCTCGAAATTATAGGTTCATGGATAAACAAGGTCAATTAAAAAGTAAAATGAATAAGTCAGAAAAATTATCTAGCGGCTGAGAAAAACATAATGGTTTAATCATATACTCACCTGCTTGCGAGCCCGCGATCTAGCAGCTGACTCCCGATTTTTTATCATTCTTCTATGCCTCCTCTCAACAACTTTCTCCAAAGCGCTGGATCTTCTTCCTCGGCCAATCATGTAAGGAACTGGCGATGGTGAAGAAGTATCAATAGTACTCTTAGCGATCACATCTGGAGAAACATGACCGGCCGGAGATCCAGTAGCAAGTGTAACACCTCCAGTTCCTACCCCAACCACGGCCGCCCCCCCACCTTGCAAACCACCTGCCTGACCTAAGTTGTTATTCATAGATGGATTTGCAACAGCAACAACTGAACCTCTTGCTCCAGGGCTAGCCAGTTGTGTTGCGTTCACTGTATTCATAGGAGATGCAAAGGCCACAGTTGCTTGATTGTGGAAGAAGGGCTGATGATGATGATGATGATATTGATGCTGTTGCACCTGGAGTGGCTGCCGCTGAAGCTGATACTGTTGTGCTTGTTGCTGCGGTTGTTGAGAGGATCTCATTCCACCTACATTCGACGTTAAACTTGGAGGCTGACCAGCAACTGAATTGCTGTCCTGCATTACCCGATTACCCATCAGGACGTTGTTTCTATTTGGCTGCTGAAATCCAACAGCTAAACTAGTATTGTTATTGTTCACATAGAATCCACCATTATTAAGCCTTCCACCAGTCTGTTGAGTATCTTCTCTCACAACTCCAGCCCTCGCCAAGAATTCCTCCAAAGTTATCTCCCCCAAAGTTTGTTGCCTTTGTGGCACATTTGATCCTCCTCCTCCACCAGCAACACCAGCAGCGCCACACCCATCTTTAGCACCAGCACTATTTTCTTTCATCAAATCTCTCCAAACTTCATCTACAGTCTTTTGACTCAATGTCCGTGGCAAAGTTAAGGATCCTTGTCTTTGCAAATTTCCACCAGGAACACTTCCTTCCCCAGTAGCACTGGCTGAAGTAGTCATAGCTTGACTCTCTTCAGCAGTCCAAATATTTTTCAACAGTTCATCCATGTTCATCGATCCAAAGTCCTTCCCAAGTCCACCCCAGGTATTTTGGAACTCTTCAAAGGTCAAAGAGTACACTGAAGGCTGCCGAGCCAACGGGAAACTCCCTGATGGCTTTCCTTCCCCTAGTGGTGCACCACCAACGTTCCTGAAGTTCATTTGAGATCCCATTCTTGTTTCAAGCAGTAGCAACAATTGAACTAACTGAAAATGTCTTCCACTTCCATGTAAGTGAAGTAGATCAGAAGAATATCCCACCCACTTCTTTTAACTTCCTTTCTTTAACTTAAGATCTAAAAGTTCACAAATGAAGTGAAAAGTAAATCATACACATCATTCTAAACTTAATCCCAGTTACAGAAAAACTTTTAGAAGACTCAAAATTTATATAGCCAAAAAAGTTAAACTATACACAAACTTCTCACTGTAGCCATCGAAGACATTCCTAATATAACACGGCTCAAAACAAAAACGAAATAGAAAATGGGACAATCATATCCCAAAGCATACTTCCAAAGATCCCATTTCTAGGAACCTTTATCAAGAAACATACAAAGCTAACAATCAACAACGACCAACAAAAATGTCCTTCACAACCATCCAAGTTGATCTGGATCAGACCAGCCCCAATTTCGTTTGTCCTGTAGCCTAATAGAATTCAGATCCAAATCCTCATCAAAACAGTAAAATTAATCCAATCGCTGTATTTTCTATTTTTTATTCAAAACGCATCAAGTTTCAGTCTTTAACTGTAACTTCAAGGTTCGCTCAAACACCAATCACCACACAAAAATAATCAAAGAAAACTAACCCATTATTCCAATTTATTAATATAACACACCAAAAAGCTTCACCAGCTATAAAATTTTAAAACCCCCAGTAAAAACCCTAAACCCATTTCTAGTTAATTCACACAAAATTAAAAACTTCACGCAAAAACACACAAATTCAAACTATCAAAATTTCCCCTGATCAGCTCAGTAGAGTTGTTAGTATTCGTTTGCCTCCAATTTCTTCAAAAATAATATTAAAAAAATGGGAAAATAATTTTGAAACTAAAATTAATATTAGAAGAAGACAAAAAAAATATGGAAATAAAGCCAATACAGGACAGAATACAGAGGCATACAGAAGAAATAGAAGGGATTTTTTTACCTTTATTTAATTTTAATATTTTTTGAAAAATTATTGAAAATTGAGTAACCGGAGAGAGAGTGTAATTTCGTTTCTCTGAGTTTTTTGCTTCGTGGAGGCGACAAGTGTCTATCGGAGTCTCGACACGGGTCGCAATTTAAGGAGCTGAGCTTTGGGTATTTTTTACAATTTTTGAATTAATTTATAATTAAATACGGTGACGGGAAAGTGGAGATCCGCGAAGATTTCGCAACGTGGATCAATAGAAGAGGAGTTGAAAGTTTGATGTGAGGTTTAACCAATGAGAGTAGGATAAGTGGGAAAATCTGGACCGTTGGATTTTGCTTTCCGACATAGATGATTGGATTGATTGGTGATTTGTGATATTTTTCTTTTGGATGATAATGTAGCGTGCCGTGTTTGCGACATGGGTCGGGTTTGGGCCGTAATCTCAACCTACTACGTGCGACATGTATCTTAGGTATTTCCTAAAAAAAAATATTATTTGATATATATTTTAAAATTTTTTTCATAAAGAATATAAGGATCAATTTTATAACTAATTTTTTTCATGATTTAATTGTGTATAAAAAATAAATTATAACTTTCTCCAAAAAAAATTTTATATATATATATCTATAAGCCTAGCATTTTGAATTCATATAAATGAATAGGAAGATAGATAAATTAATTTTCTTTTAAAGTTTCACATAGATAAATAAGCTTGTATATATTCTTATAAAAATCTTTAAAATATATATTTTCTATCATTTTATCGAGGTATTTCATACCTCATCTATAACATACACACTTCTTTTGCAACATTTCTTTTTCTAAAATTGTTTATGAAAAGTTCTTTTTTATTTTGATTTCATTTTTAGCATTACTTTTGTAATGGAGTGTGATAAAGTATATATACGAGGTGCTAATCCCTTTATTAGTTAACCCATTTTGAGAATAAAATTATAAATATAAAACTATAAAATTTGAAAGAACCAAAATAGATAATACCTAATAAAATATTTATAACACTCTTCAAGTTATATTTTTCATAATCATACAACATGTCATATTGATGAAAGAAAAATCACTCTTTAAGTTATAGTCATACAATCTTTTCTTTTTGTATACATGAAAAACTCTAATTTATCGATCCGAGTATAAACACCAGTCGAATTGGTCTTTCGTCGCTTGTTAGAATAACAGTTCATATAAAATCTACTACCTGACCTTTCAGACATTTCAACAGAAAAAATACTGACGGTGAAAATCGAATATGAAACACGAAGTCCACACAAGTTGTCATAGTCATACATATTAACTATATTTCAAACTATTTAAGTCATAGTCATATAAGTATTATCTATATATCCCACGGTGATGAAAGGAAAATTGCTTTCAAGTCATGGTCACCCACATTGACTATATAAGCCATATCCACGAAGGGAAAATTGTTGTCAAGTCATGATTGTGTAAAAATATCTTCTCAACTGAAAAGCAAAATTCATACGATTAAAAATTTAAGATGCAATATTTTTATTATTAAATTATAATTTTGATATTATAATATTTTTCTTTTCTAACTTCACTTATTTCATTTATTTTAACTGTTACATTATAGTTAGAATTTATCAAAATTATTTGTAATTAAATTTAATTAAAAACGCAGCCTTTTAACACCTTGTGATTTTCCATCAATGAAGGAGATCAAGATTTTTAGGTTCCATTAGGAAGCATTCAGCCGCCCGCGATATCATTTTATTTGTTACCTTTTGTTTTTGTTTTTTTGAACCAGTGCCTTTGTAAACGAAGATTATCCACTCACTCCTTTCACGTCTTGTCTTCTTAGAGGTTGGGAATCGCACCACCCACTCTTACAAAACGACACGGTATTGCGGGAAGTTGGCATCATTGTTATATCGTCTCAACTACCGACTACGTAAACCGGTCCAGACCATGGGTCCCACACAACCTCCCAACGTACGCCTCTTATTCCAAGTCGCTCGCACACAAAAGTGCATATGGCGAATAACATCCTGATACCTATCTTTTATATATTTTGCAACTTAGAAAAGTATTTATCTACTTTATAAAATAAGTCCTTAATCCTAAAGAAATTGCCAAATCTCCGTTGTGATTTCAATTTTTACTATCATAATTCTGTAAAGCCTACATCTTCTTGCTTGATTGTTGATTTGACTTCACCTTCAATTTCACTCGATTCAACTGTATTTTTTTAAAATTAGCTTAGATCTATATGTAATATAAAAGATGTTTGCCGCTGAAATTAGTATTTATTTTATGAAACAATAAAAATAAGAGAGAAAGTATTTAAAAAAATATAAAAATAGTTAAAAAAAATTATATTATTATTTAAAAATTAAGTTTTAAAAAGAACTTTGATGTTGATAATATTGCAATCTCATTTATTGATTTTTAAGTTTACATATTAGTTGTCTTATAATTTCTATAATTTGTTAAGTTATTATATGATGTGATAGTGCACATGAAACTATTTATTTATATTTAAAGAATTTTTTTAATAATTTTATTTAATTTATAAATATGTGACGGTGTGTCGGAGAAGATCCAAATATTATACTTTTCTCTCATACAATAATGATAATACAAGACTACTGGACTTAAACACTTGCGGAAGTTTCAGTTATTTCAGTGACTTACACCAAAAATTTCACCTTGATATAAAGAATAAAAATAAGTAACCGGGACATCACCAATGAGAATAAAGTCATTCTTTTTCTTCTTCATTGCCTTCCTACTAAATCATTCTTGCCTCACTCATAGTGGGGATCCATGTGCCACGTGGTGCACCATGATTCCTTCAAATGCTCTAGATTAAAAGGAAACAAATATGGGTCCCACCAATGTAAAACTGGTAGCTGGATTTTCTTATCGAGCCAGGAGTAGGAACTGCTTAGCATTTGCACGTTTGTACAGGAATTATTGAATTCCATCAAGGAATAGGCATAGGGATAAGGATAAGGATAGGGATGGGAACAAGGACAAGGATAAAGATATCTGACGTATTATTCCTTGATCCGCTGACACAGAACAGTCATTATGTTCTTTTCAAAATCAAGCCATTGCTATGGAACAAGGACTATAGTCCCAGAGTTGACTTTGTCGTTCTAGCTTTAACTTCACGTCAGTGGTCTGTAAAATTGTGTTATAGTATTAGATAACAAAGTGCAAAATTTTTTTATTAAAATTATTTTAATTGTGGAAATTTATTAATTATAATTATAAATCTTGATTCAAAAAAATTCATTTCAAACTCATTTAATTGTGAGCTGTGTTTATTTCTATATTGCTTTGCTTACATCTCGCGGTTTTGGGCCAATCGATCCACAATTAGAATAACTTTGTGTTTGATGAAAATATTTTTAATTATTTGTTTTATAATTTATTATTTTTTAGCAGTAATTTTAAAATTAGAAAAGGAATTTTTTAAAAAATAATTTATCAAATAATTAGAGAATGCATTTGATGAAAATTTTTATAGTAATTTTATTATTTTAATAAAAAAATTATTATATATTCTATTTTTATAATTTTATTTATATTTTATGCTTATCATTACATTACAAAATTTTTTATCAATAAAAATTATTAAAATTTAATGGATTAAATTAATTTATTTTGATACAAATTAGAAAGAATCAATTAAAATTGTAATTATTATGTATATTATTAAATTATATTCTTTAAAAATTTACTGCATTGCTTTAATAATTTTATAAATAAAAATAATATAAAAATATATATATGAATAATCTAATCTCATATCTATTGCAATCATTATACATTATCAAAATAATTTAATAACTAAATTTATTAAACATTCATACACTATTTTTAAAATATAAAATATTTTTAACAGTATAATTTATTAAACACTTCAATTATTTTTTTAAAAATTAATTATTTTATCAATATAACAACAATTTCAAGCCGACTCGTGACTTTTTTTCGTTATTTTAAAAACACTTTTAATGATATATGTCTTGTGTATGAATTTTGCAACAGCCGATTCCAAGGAGGACTCAGTCGCATAGGAAAATATTATCGCTCTCGTGAGCGGACTTTGGTAAGCCAGTAACACCTCTCACAGCACTCGCTTGGTAAAAGATTTCAGGTGCAGTAACAACCCCACTAATGACACCTAATATAAATGTATTCATAAGTTTATAAAATTATAATTTTAAAAATATGATTTTAAAATTTTATTTATTTTTTAATATATGAAGTTTTTTAATTAATTTATAAATAACCAATATATAAAATTATTGGTTTATAGCTACTATATTAAAATCAAATTGATATTATGACACGGTAAAAAATTTTTAAATATCAAATATTAATATAAAAATACATAAATTTTATTATAATTTAATATTATTAAATATATATTTTTTAAAGCAAAATATAACTATCATAATATCAAACAGAAGTTATAAGCATATTATTTATATTTAAATATTCAAATATATTTAAATTTTGAATAAAAATTATTACTTAATACCGAAAGAAAATTTTATAAACAGATTATATCATTTTTTTGACGTCATTGAATTAAATTTTACTATACATGCATTTAATTTCAAATTAATTGATCGTAAAAGTGATTATAACAATGAAAAAAAAAAATCAATTTGCTTTTGTGATCTCATGATAATTGTTAACTAAGAAGAAAGACACTTTGTTAGAATTATTATCTAAAACTTTTTTAACAGGTACAAATCGCTCAATAATTTTGTGCAATTATATTTTTTAAAATATATTTATAAATTGGGTTTGGCTTATCATCAATTTAGTCCCTGAGATTTCAATTTTTATCATTTAAGGATATGGTTTGATCGATTTATCAATATCATCCCTGCCGTCCAAATCCGGCTGCTTCTGTTAAACTGTTGAAAGTTTTAATGCTAATTTCGCATGTACCGAAGCTGAAGCGGAAAATGCTAATCTGATTAAGGGTAAAGACGACATTTTATATCCTATATATAAATCAAACCCAAATTCCATTTGAAATGTAGACAAAACACTTGGTCCCCAGTAACGCATTTGCGAACCCATCCAAAAACCCGAACCTTTGACGCTCATAAGACTCGTCGACTGTTCCAACAATTTTCTGGTCGCTTTCGATCAAGGAGGCTTTTCTCTCCGTATTGACTTTTGCGCTTTCTCGTGATTTTTTTGGTTTTTAGCTTTGTAAAGAAAAATTTATTTCCTTCTTCCTATTGATGACGGCAACGGATTCGATTCCAAATTTGATATGCTAAATT
The DNA here is from genome assembly GCA_035221805.1 of Trichilia hirta. Taxonomy (NCBI): domain Eukaryota; kingdom Viridiplantae; phylum Streptophyta; class Magnoliopsida; order Sapindales; family Meliaceae; genus Trichilia; species Trichilia hirta. The sequence continues at coordinate 558,132 of JAWDEX010000015.1, read as the reverse complement.
TTGATTGTGCCCTTCTGTTTAGAGATTTTGACATTTTGCTCCCATAAATCTTTTATTTCCAAAATAATAGAAGTATTGCATCTAAGTCCTAATTAATTTTGTTTTCATTTCATTAATTTCCTTGGATATTTGTATTAATTTTTAAAATATCAATTAATTAAATTTTTTATTTTAAGCATTCAAATTTAAAAATTTTTGATTCATATTAAAAAATTTAATTAAATAAAAATAGTAAAACAAAATTGGATTATGATATATCCTGATGAGTTTGTTTATGAAAAGGATGAAGTGTTTTCTTTTTCTGCCATGGATTGGTGCTTAGTTGTATCTGTGTGACAATTGTGTTTAGAAGTTGAATTTGTATTTGCAGGATGTATACAAACAGGAAAATGAAGCAGGGAAGAAAAAATAGCCGAGTGTGAGAATGGTTCTTGGGGTTCAATTTGTATTTGCAGGGAGATGGTGCAGGAAAGAAAAAAATATATAAGTCTAATTCTGGCAGCTTAAGGGTCGTTATCGATCGTTAACATTTGGGAACAAAGGTTAAATGGGTAATTGCAGAAGAAAAACTGGATAGAATTGGAAGACAGGGACGACATTGATATTTGTCCAAAATTTTCATCTATTTTGCTATAATTTAAAATAATTTGTTATATTTTTTGAAATTTATAGATTATGATAATAGAGTCCAAAATAATCGAAAATATTATACAACTGCTACATACGTGTATAGCATAGCCGATTTCCATCTTATTTTTTAGCTATTTTTTTTAAAGCTTAACTTTTCTTAAATTAAAATTATAAGACAAAAACAAAAAATTATAATAAAATATTTAAATAAAATTTAAATATTGTACATTAAATGCAACATTGGATTTTGCCAAATTCTTGTCCTCAAAGTCTTTGCCTTGCACATTACGTAATCGCGGTAGCCCATGAAAATCCTCCGTTTGTCCGTCGTCTTTCTACGTTGTTTAACAAACCTCATCCACGTGTGTCTCCACTCTTGAGGTCAACGTTGTATTTAACAGCCGGCCTAATCTATCTGCCGTCTTTCATTATGGCCTTTTGAGCTTAGGGGAAGCAATTGATCTGATATGGTATACATATTATAACCTGACACTTGTATCAATCATATGTTAATAATATCAAATTAATATTAAATTTGTAGACATTTTATTATTAAATTTATTTTAATATATATTTATTAATTATTAAACTCATTTATATATATATATAAATTTGTAATAAATATTTTACTGTCAACTATATAAATTGAATAATTGTATTTTTTATTTAAAATAAAATAAATAAAAATATGTATATAATTATTTATTCAAAATACATGTTGTGCGCGCATCAAACTAATAATATACATCATGATATTTAATAATAAAAGTTATATGTAATATAAAAATTATAAATCATATCACATATCAAATATTAAGTTCATCAAAATTTTATTAATATTGAATCAATTTGTGCACGGCAAATTCATATAAATTAAAACAAAATATAAAGTATAAAATAAAATATATCAATCCATCACAATAATATATGTTATGGTAAATCGATGACAAAATTTCAACATTAAAGTTATTGAACTTAAAAGCTGTAGATTATTAAAATTAACTTATTGTAAAAAAATAAAAATAATTTAAAATACAATGACTAATATATTAAAGTATTAATATTATTTTTTAAAAAATATTTATTAGTATTTATGTTGAATATCCGCAAATGTTTTTGTTTTTTTTTTTATATCTAAATTTGACCTAAATTCATCATAAATATTTATTTTAAATATTAAACTGGTTACAAATCCATTAAAAATTATCAAACCCACTTTATTAGTGTCGGATATTAATAATTATCCAACTTGACGGATTAAATTATTATCCCATTTGAGGTTCAATAGATAAGGATTTATAATTTTTTTTTTCTTTTATGCGTATTTTTATGTGATACATAATTTTAAACAAAAATATATATACTCGTTAATTATATAATTAATATCTATAAATATTTTCATGACATACATACGATTTATTAATTATCTTTTTACTAAAACTGTAAAAATTAATATATTATTTACTTTTTACATCTCAAATCTTGCCTGTCATATATTTTCTTTTCAATCTCTAAAAATACTATATATAAATAATATTATTTATTTTAAAATTATATTTCAAATAACATAGTAAAAGAGATGATATTCATTTATGATGAGATCATACATTATTATAATTTTTAAATTATTTATTATACATTTTAATTATTCAAAAATTATAGAAGATGTAATATAAATAAATTTAAATCTGAAAAATAGCATAAGAAATAAGAGCAAAAACAATATGAAGATATCAAAGGCTTTGTTGAGGACAATAACACTCTTTCCTAGTCACAACGATGGGCTTACAGACAACATTAGTTCTGTTCGGTATCTAAATTCTTCTCGACTTAAACAACATTTTGTACCAAAGGAACGGAATATTCTCTTATGTAACTTCAATTCGTTTCCAAATTAAAATACATCTCTAAATTTACATAAAATTTTGATATTACCAAAGAAGAGGAATTTGTCAATAACAAGAATATTCCCCAAAAGGGAAAGTTTTTAGAGTGGTCTTGCTGTTCAATGCTTGTAATTTCTTATCTCTCAATTTGGTGTGAACACCGTTTTGTTGCCTTGCTACTCTTTATCACAGGTTCAGGGTTCATTTAAGAAAATTAGGCACATCGTATACTCACATGTCAACGTTTTTTCTGTCGATGGACTGATCGCTAATGGGTAGTGGATTGATTCTATTATCCTTTGAAGCTATTTGTTTAACAAAATTACATGCCAGCTGTTTAACTCTTTGATTTTTTCTGTCTTTAGCCACGCAGGCCTTTTAAGTCTAGCATCAGCTCTTTTGATTCTCCTCTTGGGAGGACATTTGAGGTCCGGTCGAAAATTTACATCTGAGGTCAAATAGGTCATTCAAGCATTTGGATCGAATTGTAATTCTGCCATTGACGTAAATTAATTTTTTTAGAAAAGAAAATATCATAATTTTTTTCACAGGGTTAATGTTGATGTTGTATAAGATTATAAATTTTAAATTTTTAACGGGTGTGTTAATTAATAGGCCTCTATAATTTGACGACCCAATCAAAACCCAACCCAAGTCGACCGTTCATTCGTATCAGCCATCTTCACAATTTTCTTACAAATTTTCTTCCCCTAAGCTAAAACTCTAATGCCTAAGCACTTCACCTTAATCTAATCTCTTAGGCGACCATTTTGAAGGCAATTCGATTGGTCGTTGGATATTTCTCAATAAAATCTACATGTATGTTCAGGTAAAAATACTCTTTTTCTCTTTGAATTTTCTTTCAGCTATGTTTAATTTCTGAGAAAGTAGAGGAAAATGAAGGAATATCAATACCTTCATGTTTAAATTTTGGAGTTTTTCATCCTTTCACCTTATTTGAAATGGGGTTTCTCTCTCGAAAGTGGGAAGATATGAACATTCAGAATTTTAAGTTCAGTTACTTTTTTAGTTGTCCTTAATACTGTTAATCTTCTACATTTAACATAGGTAGGTTTATTAAAAAAATTAATGACAAATAATTTTATAATTTTTTGATATGTATATTTTATTAAAAAATTTGTGACAAAATTGTTAACCTTTTAAAATGTCATTTACTCTCTATTAAAATATTTATTATAAATATCGCTCTTATCAAGATATTTGTAATAAATATTTTTATAATTAAAAAAAGTGATAAAAAAACTCTTTCATTAAAAATAAAAATATGTATTTTTATTATATAAATTTTTAATTTTTATCATATAAGTCTTATTTTTTATCGTATAAATTCTTAAGTTAAAATAATTGATTTTATAAAATAAATTTTAATTTAATTTATAATTTTAATACTTTAATTTATAATATAATATACTAAAAAATTATAAATTAATTTTTAAAAATTAAAATTTAAAATATTTTTATTTTATATTTATAAAAATTTATAAATTTATTTTATAATTTAAATTTATAAATATTTTATTTTTTAAAAAAATTAGATAAAAATAATTTAAATTATTGAATGACAATAATACTTTATATTATGAAAAAAATTTAATTTGTAATTTTAAATTCATAAGCACTTTTAAAATTATTTATCAAATATAAATATAAAATTATTATTAAAATTTTTTTATTTTATAATACATTATACTAAAATAATTTATAATTTAATTTTTAAAAATTAAATTTAAAATATTTTTATTTTACATTCATTAAAATTTATGAATTTACTTTTACTTCATAATTTAAATTTATGAAATTTTATTTTATTTTCATTTCTAAAAGTTAAATAAAAATAATTTAAATATTTTTATTTTAATTATTGAATAATTATAATATTTTATACTTCAAAAATTTAATTTATAATTTTATATTTATAAACAATTTGTAAAAAAAATATTAAATATGAATATAAAATTATAAATTATTTAAATTATAAAATAAAATAAAATAAATTCATAAACTTTTATGAATATAAAATAAAAATATTTTAAATTCACTTTTCAACAATTAAATTATAAATTTTTTTAGTATAAATTATTATAAAATAAAAAATTAATTTATAATTTTATGTTTATATTTTAAAATTTTTTAAAACTGCTTATTAATATGAAATTATAAATTAAATTTTTTTTATAGTATAAAGTGTTTTAGTTGTTTAATAATTTAAATAATATTTAAATTATTTTTATTTAATATATAAAATGAAAATAAGATAATTTTTTTATAAATTTAAATTATAAAATAAAAATAAATTCATAAATTTTTATAAATAAAAAACAAAAATATTTTAATTTAATTTTAAAAAAAAAAAATTTAGTGTAAAGCATTATAAATTAAAGTATTAAAATTATAAATTAAATTTAAAATACTTTTTAAAAAATTCAATTATTTTAGTTTAAGGGTTTACATTATAAAAGTCAAAGACTTATATAATAAAAATTAAGAATTTATATGATAAAAGCAAGTATTTTGGTCTTTTGTGAAAATTTTTTTGTCACTTTTCTAAATTATAGGGGACATTTGTCACAAATATTTTAAAAAGTGTAAATTACATTTGAAAAAATTATAGGAATATGTATCACTTTCTGATAAGAGATAAATGTTATTTTAGAAAATCATAAGAAATATTTGTCGTTCTTTCTTATCAAAATATTTTAGTTGATAAATTTAAATTATGTTATTGAGTTTTTTTTTTCTTTTTTTATAATTACTTTCTCACTTGTTTTTAAAAAGTTTATACAATAGATTGACACCAAGCTATAAGGATAAGAGACTTTTTAAAATTCTTGTCATTGCTTTAACCTCATTGCTCACCTTTTTCATCAACTACAGATGTTTTGCAAATTACATCAAATGGGCTTCAAAACGAGGACAAAGAGATTGATTTTGATGTTCTATTCCAATGATTTTGATGTTCTATTCTATTCTTGCACTAAGTTGTACCTTGTTAAGCACTTTCATGGCCTTCTTGTGGTGTTTAGGAAGATTAAATATATCTTTACCTCCACTAAGCTTGTTAATTATTATGCTAACCTGAGTGATATGTCATTCTCTCATCATATTTTTAATCAAATCTAGAAAAAAATGTTTATACTTAGACTTCAATGATAACTACATATGTTTGTTGTGGTCGTTATAACGAAGTTATAGATTATTTTTACCAGTGATTTTTAACTTCTAGTCTTTTACCTAATTTCTATACTTTTCCTTTTGTGTTGAAAGCTTGTAAAAACCTAATTGATGGAAAAAAGATACATTACTCCATTTTAAAACTAGATTTTGAATGGGCATGTCTTTGTGGTTGCTTCCTTATTACATATGTTTTCCTTGTTTGCCCAACAAATGTTGCCCATAAATTATTTAATGATATGCCATTCTCAGATAATGGTTCTTAGAATTCAATATATTGAGAAAAGCAAACCAATAAATTCTTAGAACACTTGTTGACACAAAAGTTATACAATCAATTGATAATCCTTAAGAACAAAGTAAAGAATATAATTCACAAAGAAAACATAAACTACAAAAGTAAGAATAAGATTAACCGAGAAGAAAAATTAAATTTAACTAGAGACTTAGTGATTATAAGATTAAGAATAATGCTTAAGTCTATTACTCTTTTTCTTTCTCCCTTTCTCTCTTTAGGCTCTTTATTAACCCTTTTTATCTCTTGAAAACCTTCATTTTAAACTCGAAGATGTCCCATTTAATGATTTTTAACAAAATTAGAAAATACAAAGTTAAACTTGATCAACAAAAATTTGCCCTATTCTGTTGAATAAATCTTTCGATTTATTCGAACAAATTTTTCTCAGCTCTCTGACTTATTTATCCCACCAATCTAGTTGAACGAATTTTCTCGATTTGTTTGATTGAATTTTCTTGTACTTTTTTGTCTTCTAGCTTGTATGAATTTGTTCAAACGATTGTTACCATCCGTTTCAACAAATTAACGACAAAATTAAATCACATCACAATCGCTACCTTGATTAAGTTTTGTAACCTTAACTTACTTCTTTTCTTTACATTAGCATTATTTAACATGCATCTATAAACAGTAAATACATAGCTAGTAAGCTATTTTCTTTTGTTCAAATCTACTACAAAATTTGCATTTATATAGCTTCTTATTTTTTTAGCCTTTTGATCCTTCAATTCATACCTAAAACAATAACTCAAAATTTCTTTAATGTATCTTAAGATCCACTTCATAGTATTTTAATGGGTCTTTCTTGGATTCACCATAAATCTACCAACTAAACTCACTAAGTATGCCAAATCAGGTCTTGTGCACATTATAACATACATCAAGCATTTTAACCAATATTGAGTAAAGCATCTTTATCATCTCTTGCTTTTTTTTCTTGTTCGTGGGCTATTAATTCTTTGAAAGTTTAAAATGTGCTGTTAATGGTATTTTGATCGCTTTAGCATCCACTATATTAAACCTTTGAAGAACTTTTCTTAAGTATTTCTCTTATGAGAGAATTAGCAATCTTTTACTCCTGACCCTAATGACTTTAATCCCTAGTATCCTTCTTACTACCCCAAGGTTATTCATCTCAAATTTTGAACTTAAGTAGGTCTTTAACCTGATCAACCTTTTCTTACTTTTATTTGCCAATAACACATCATTAATATAGATAAGTAGATAGACTATATCATCTATGTTACTACCTTTAAAGTAAATACAATGGTTATATCAGCTCATAAAATATTTATTTTGCATCATAGAGTTATCAAACCTTAGATTCCATTATCCTGGTGATTGCTTTAACACATACAATGATTTTTTTAGCAAACATACCTAATTCTCAACTCCTTTTACTTCAAAATACTTCTATTACTTCATATATATCTCTTTAATAAGCTTCTCATGTACAAATACTATTTTGACATCTATTTGCTCTAATTCTATGTCATAAAAAACCATTAGGATAAAAAGTAACCTAATGAAAACATGTCTCACTATTGGTAAAAACACTTCAATGTAATCTATCCTATATTTTTGCTTAAACCCCTTAACTACAAGTCTAATTTTATACCTAAATTTTTTATCAGTCTTCTCTTTTTTTTTAAAGATCTATTTGCTGTTAACTAGCTTTCTTTCTTTTGATTTCTTTGCTAAGTCTTGGGTGTAATTCTTCCTCAAAAAATCCAACTCTTTATACATGGTTTTGTATTACTTATCAGCCTCTAAACTTTTTAAAGCTTTTTCAATAGTGCCCGATTCATTTTTATCTACTTCTTCAGTTATTAGGCATGTGAATGCAATTATATCCCATGTCCATATCTCACGAGTGCTTTTATTAGCCTTTAAGCTCTATCCCTCAGTAGATTATAGTCTTGTAAAGTTTCTACTAGGAAATTGCTTCTTTACTTAGCATCTTTCTCTCCTTTAGCTTTCTTCTCACCTTTCTTTCTAGGAGTTCTGGCTTCTCTTTGTTTTTTGAGTCAAACTCCACCTTAATTTGAGAGTTTTTAATTTTTTGTGTTGAAGCACTAGCTTTGTTAACTATCCTTTAAAAACTTTACATTTCTACTGATAATGCCCTTTCTACTTACACCATCATGACACCAAATTTTTCAACCCTTTATACCCTTAAATGACCAACGAATGTGCCTTTTACTATCCAAGTTTTTAGCTTTCTTTGCCTTATATATGCGTAGATTATATATCTAAAAACTCTTAAATAACTTAGTGTTGGCATTCTTCCCATCCATACTCCTTTGAAGTTTTGAAGTTTAGCAATGAAGCAAGACTTCTATTAACGAGATACATAGTTGTATGTGTTGTTTTTGTCCAAAAATCTAGGATAAACGTGCATATATCAACATACTCCTCATCCTTCTAGCAATGTTTAATTCATTATTTTTGCCATTCTATTTGTTATGGAGTATAGGTGACTATTTTATTCTTTATTGTTTTATTTGACTTGCAAAATTCATCAAAATATTAACTACAAAACTCGAATTTATTATCCGTTCTTAATGTCTTGTCTTTTTGATTTTTCACGGACTTTTTTCAGTATTTGAATTTTGATAATACTTGGCCTCTGATCTTTAATACGTGTATCCACACCTTCTTTAAATAATCATCAACTATAAATAATAAATACTTAACTCGACTTAGAGGTGGAACTTCTATTGGTCCTTAAATATTTGTATGAATATATTATAATACCTTACTCAATTTTATTTTTTTAGCCTTGAACTTAATCTTGTGATATTTTTCATAAATACAATACTTACAAAACCTTAGTTGATTTCTTACTTCCTTCCCTAACAGCCTTTATTTTTTTAATTCAACTAAGCCTTTCTCACCTATATGACCTATCTTTTGATGCTATAATATCAGCTTATTGTTTATCTTCTCGAATCACACATTAATATCTCTTGTGATCACATTTTCTAGCAACACATACACATCATGTCTTCTCTCAATTTTCATTAAGACTAATGATCCTTTTAGTATCTTCAACATTCTGACTTTACCCTTAAAGGTACATCCCAATGCTTCTAGTATCTTATACGAGATTAGGTTCTTTTTCAATCATAGTATATATCTTATTTGTTGCAACTCAATGAATGATTTGATACTCATTTTTATCTTGATTGTTCTTATCCTTTTCTAGTCACAAGTCATGTTATTTCCTAACATGACTTTTCTAAATATTTTTTTTCTCAAGGTTGCGAACAGTCCTTTACTAGGATATATATGAAACGTACAATTCGAATCTAGAATTCACTCTTCAACTATCTTTTTTTTAGTTACTAATACTAATAAGGTATACTAAAAATTTGCTTTTTTAACTATAGTCGCACTCTTAGGTATTTTGCCCTCTTTTTTATTTGGTTTAAAGGTCTTATTCTCATTCTCTGCACAATTCTTTCTAAAGTGTCTTTTTTTATTAGGTTTCTTTACTTAGACTTCAACCTATATTGCTTTTTTTTCTTTGTAGTTCCTAATTACTATTCTGTTTCTTACATTTAGCCCTTAACCCAAAGTGCTTTCCTTGTATTGGTTCTTTTTATTCAACTCTTTAGAACTCAAAGCATTTAACATCTTTCATAGACCTCGATAATCTACCATGCAATATCTATAAATTGCTGGACAATAGAAAAGGTGGTGTTAGTACTAGGAGAACTTAATTCTCATCTTCTATTTTCACATTTATCGTTTTTAAGTCCACCAATAACTTGTTAAATTTGGTAAGATATTCTTTAACTAATCCACTTTGTTTTTAAGTAGAATGCATACACTTTTTTTTTTAAGTAGAGCCATTTTACTATAGATTTCGTCATATATTTATTTGTAAGTTTTTGCCAAATTTCTTTAACTGTGAACTTTTTTTAGATTCCTCTCAAGACCTTGTCTAATAAGGACAAGATCAAAGTATTCTTTACTTTCCTCTGAATTTTTTTGTCTTTAATAGTTTTAGTCTCTTCTTCATCAAGTGTCAAGTCTAGGCCTTCATATTCAAGTAAGGCTCGTATCTTCATCGTTTAGAGATTAAAATCCTCATGTCTTGTGAATTTTTCAGTGTTAAACTTGGTGTTCTCTATTCTTAATCTTTTTTAATTTGTTCTTCCTAAACTTTGATATCACTAGTTAGAAAAAAACAAACCAATAAGTTCTTAGAACATGTATTGACACAAAAAATATATGATCACTTAATAATGCTCAAAAATAAAGTAAAGAATGTAATTCATAAAGAAAACACAAGCCACGAATGTAAGAACAAGATTTACAGGGAAGAAGAATTAAATTTAATTAGAGATTCAAAGATTATAAGAATAAAAATAATACTTAATTCTATTACTTTTTTCTTTCTCTCTTATTCTCTTTATACTCTCTATTAACTCTTTTTATCTCTAAAAAGTCTCATTTTCAACCTAGAAGACGTCCTATTTTAATAGAATTCCTAACAAAATTAGGAAACATAAAGTCAAACTCGTTCAACGAAAATTTACTTTATTTGGTCCAATGAATATCTTGATTTATTCAAACAAATTTTTCTCAGCTCTCTTACCTGTTTATCCCACAAGTCCGATCGAACGAATGTGCTCTTTATCTTCTAACTTCATGAATTCGTTTAAACGAACCGACTACAAAATTAATCTCTTTCACACAGTGATATTTGCGGGCTGTCAAAGTGAGAATTCTGTAGAGGTTATAGGCGTCCTGCGTGAAATGAGGTTGGACGGGATTAACTTGGATCCAATTACTGTTGCAAATATTGTTCTTGTTTGCACACAATCAGATGATATTATAAATGGGCTGCTTATTTCATTTGTAATTTATAAAGAATGGATTGGAATTTGAATTGTTTTTGTCCAATGCCTTGCTTAACATGTATGCAAAATTTGGTATCCTTGGCCATGCTCTGACGGTCTTTGATCAAACGGCCGTGAAAGATATTGTCTCATGGAACTCAATAATTGCTGCCTGTGAGCAAAATAATGATCCAATTACTGTACGTGCGTTCTTTACGAAGACGCAACAAGCTGGAGTTCAGCCTGATTTGTTGACGTTACTGACCTTGGCTTCAACTATTACTCGATTGAATGATCATAGAAACAGCTGGTTGGTTCATGGATAAGTCATGAGGAGAGATTTACTCATCGAAGATGTTGTCACAGGAAATGTAGTTGTCGACATGTATGCCAAATTGGGTGTCGTAGATTCTGCTCGTGCAGTTATTGAAGGACTCCCTGTAAAAGATGTTATTTCATGGAATACGTTGATCACAGGCTATGCTCAAAATGGTCTTGCAAGTGAGGAATTGAAGTATACAAATGATGGAAGAGTGCAATCAGATAATTCCAACTGAAGGGACTTGGTAAGCACTATAGAAGCTTAATCTCATGTAGGAGCCTTAAGACAAGGGATGAACAATCATGGACGGTTGGTTAAGAACTGTCTCTAGTTGGACAGCTTTGTGGGAAATTTCCTTATTGACCACGCATGGAAAATGCGGGAGAATAGATTATGCATGTCCCTATTTTATGACGTGCTGAGAAGAAGTCCGGTGGTCCCCTGGAATGCCATCCCATCATGGAGTACATGCCAAAGCTCTGAATCTGTTCAGACAACTGCTTGATGAGGGAGTAAAACTAGATCATTTAACCTTTATTTCGTTATTATCAGCTTGTAGGCATTCAGTTTTGGTTAGTGAAGGCAACGGTGCTTCCATGTGATGCAAGGAGAGTAGGGGATAAAGCCTAATTTGAAACATTATGGCTGCATGGTGGATTTGTTTGGTAGGTTTGGGCTTTTAGAAATGGCTTATGACTTAATAAAGAGTATGCCAGTACGGCCTGATGCTACCATCTGGGGCTCTCTTCTTGGTGCTTGTAGAATTCATGGAAACATGGAGTTGGGAGCTCTTGCTTCAGATCAATTATTTCAAGTTGACTAGGATAATGTTGGACCAAATATTTATGCAAATGTTGGAAAGTGCGAGGGAATCGATAAAGTCTGATCACTGGCTAGGAACAGAGGATTGACGAAAACTCCTGGTGGGGTTCAATTGAAGTAAACAATAAGGTTAATGTCTCCTATAAAGGGAGTCGAACCCATCCAAAATATGAAGAAATATTTGATGAGTCAAGGAATTTTGACTGCTAAAATGAGGGGCCTTGATTATGTTCCAGACTACAGTTTTGTATTACAGGTTGTTGAAGATGATGAAAAGGGGCATATTCTCACGAGTCACAGTGAGAGACTGGCAATTGCATTTGGAATTATTAGCACCCCGTCTAAAACTCCAATTCCATTATTCAAAAACTTGTGGTTTTGTGGTGATTGTCCCAAAGCGACTAAATTCATATTACAGATTACGGAGAGGGGGATTATTGCCAGAGATTTTAGCCGTTTTCATCGCTTCAAAGATGTAATCTACTACTGTGGAGACTATTCGTAACATGGATCATAAACTAATATAGACCCACCCTGGTGTATGTTGTGTTTTGACAGCTTAAAGAATAGAATTCTGGGTTGTCTCATTGTATGGACTTAAGCTGGCAATTCAACTGCCCTGGTCGCCAAAGTGAAGCATATTTTCTAAAGTGGAGCTGGACTGAATCAGAAAAAGGGCCACTAGAAAGTACAGAAAAAGGTTCATACTTTCTGAGAAGTATTGCCGTTTGAGTTGTGATGTAGTAAGCAAAAGTTATATTCCTTGCAGAAATGTTAGTTAAATAAATATCCAGTAATCTCTGTAATGGTGATCTGCTGTTCCTAAAAAGCTTCTGCAAAACCCTTATTTCTCCATTGTCATTGCCACATGTTACCAACTTGTTGGCAGCTCAGAATAAAAGAATTATTGAGGTGCTTTTCTGGAGGAGGAAGTAAAGAACCAACTGTTAAGTACATGTCAGCCGAACATGGTAACAAGAAAGAATAGATTAGGAAACACGTTATGATCTTCTGAGGAATCCTAGCTCTCTCTGAAAACAGGCTGTTTCCAGTTACCTTTTCTTTTTCAGAAAGATTTTGACCAACTTTCACATAACTGAAGAAATTGTTTGGTATGCTGGGATTTAACTAGTTGGTCCATGATTAAGTCGTTATTCTGTATATTTTATTTGTTTTAATGCAGATAATTACAGTAATATAATGTTTATAACTTGTTTTATATATATTTTTTCATGTAATACACTATTTTATTACATAAAATATTTGCAGTTCCGTAGGAATATTAACATCTGTACCATCTAGGTTGATTCAATTCGAAATGTTCCTTTAAGAAATAATATTACCAATATTTAACAGCAAATTATCAGAAGACAGAACTAAAATTCCAATCCTACGCAGCGCACATCAAAAATTGAGGAGGTTTCGTTTACTGGTTAATATCTTGATACCAGGAGCGTGAATTTGGCCGTTGGATTACAAATTGAAACTAATTAAAGATGGGTGGGCAGGACAAAAAAACAAAAAATATAATAGTCAAATAATGCACATGGGCCCTACACTAAGACCCACCAACCACCCTGGCACGCTGGAACCCACCTCCATGAGGAAAAAAAAAGGGGAAAGAAAAAGAACAAACCCGAAAATTTCAAACGTAAACCCTCGCTCTACAGGAAAACAGAAACCTCCGTGTATATATATATAAACGTTAGGAAATTCACAGACAATACATATATCCCTCGAAAACCTATTCCTGTACGGCGGCGCAAGGCGGTGGTGAGCCTATGTCAAATCCCAAGGTGACACCCACGGCACCACCGCCTCGACCGCTCTACAAGCTGCGATCGTGGTCCCCCGACGCCGATAGGGATGAGGCGTGGCAGAAACGAAAGGGAAACTATCACGTTCGCCGTCACCGCAGCAAGAGCGTGACAGACGAGGATTTGCAAGAACTGAAAGGTTTTATAGAATTAGGTTTCGGATTCAAACCTGATTCGCCTAAACTGGAACCAAAGTTGTCCTATACGTTGCCCGCGTTAGGGTTTTACTGTGCTGTGAATAAACACTATAATGATAGATTGTCGAGATCGTCGTCATCGTCGTCTATTTTTTCTGATAGTGATAGCTGTAGTTCTATTATTGATCCAGGTATATGTCTAAATTTTTAAATAATTAGATAAATTATGTAATTTTATTTTTGATCTGAAGGTTGTAATTTGTTGGTAGGTGATGATCCGGAGATGGTTAAGTAGAGATTGAGGCAATGGGCACGGGTGGTTGCTTGTTCGGTTGAGCAAATTTCTGGGGAGCCGAATTAAATTTCTTATTCTTCTTTAATTTTAATTTTCGGTGTATCCAAAAATTTTGTAATGCATACAATTCTAACTTTCTTGATTATATATATATTCATGTTTGTTGCAGAGTTGAGAACTCAACATTAATTTAAATTAATTAACTCATTATTGTGAATTTAAGGATCCTTGAAATGTATTATTAGTTGTCAAATAAAAATTAAGACCGCTTGTTACAAAATCTTTGGTGTTGGTGTTGTAAGAACAATTAGTTTCAAGAGTATCTTAATTTAATTTTATTATTTTAATAAGAAAAAAATGATATTTTATATTCTTATTAAGGAAATTTCTTTTTTATCATCTTTATTTTATGTTGTCTCGATAATTTAATCCTAAAGTTATGAAACGTGCGAACTCTAGTATTAAATTTCACAACAATTTTAACATCATCATTTATTAAATACTTCGCTGTTTTCTCTAGAAATTGGCTATTTTTTAAAATAACAATAATAAATTATTTTATATATTATAATAATTGAAAAAAAAGATAATATTTTTATAATTTAGTTAAATAATAATTTTTTTATATGTAACAAAAAAATTCTTATCACATTCATTTTTTTAAAATTTTATTTTTTATTATGGTATACTCTTTAACTTTTATAAAAATTTTAAAAAATTATATAAAATACATAAAATTACTATAAAAATTTATATAAAATACATAAATTTTATAATTTTAAAAAAATAAAAAAAATTTATAAATTATATTTTAAATTTTTTTTAATTTTTATATTTTTATAAAAGTTAGGAGAATGGTAAAATAATTTTTATCACAAAATAGAAAATAGAAAAAAAAATATATATCATTTAATCAAGATATAGGGATATTTGTCATTTCCCCTTGAAATTACCTCCTAAAGTTAAAAAATAAGATGTTGTGAATTATTATATTTAATTAATCAATTGCTATCAAAACAAATAAAATTACTTGTTATTGACAAGTAAAAATAGCAGAGTTTTCGATAAAAATAAATTAATGAAAAACAATATTATCTTTTAATGGAAGTGAAATTACTTAATTTTATAGGTAACTGTTTTCGAAATTTAATTTAAAGATACGGAAGTCACAAATGTTCCAAATCTAAATCTTGCACAACAATTCGATAAAAATAAAATCCTTGTAAAACGAAAATAAATACAAAAAAATCTTTGAGAATCATTTTTTTATTTTTGGGAAATCAGAAAATATATGAGGCTATGTTTTGATTTAATGAGATAATATTAAGAATATTTTTGGTATAATTGAATTTTATTTGTTTTTGGAAGCAAGTTGTAAAATATATATAAAGAACACAATTTTTAATATGATTTATTTATATTTTAATTTCTTTAACATAACACTTAAAATAGAAGGTAAAAATAGTTTTATGGTTACAATATCTCAATACTAAATATAGTCTAAATTATCTTATTTAAATATTTGCTTCTACAAGTGATCATATTACGAATAGGCACATGAACAATATGAACTGGGATTTTGCCGCAGCATGGGAACCAGTGGGCACATGAAAGAACAATGGGATGGGATTATTTTTTACCATACCTTGTAAATCAATGAACGACATTTTCACGTGATACTGCGGTACTCCATCAGTTTTGTTTGATTTCCTCAAACGCAAGTTATTGTCTTTCTAATGTGGATGAGGACGACACAAATGGCCGTAACTTGGAAATTTTAAAATTTGTAAAATTTATTTTACAATTAATTAATTAATTAAAGTCAACAAGCCCACTTAAAATAAAATTTAAGATAATTGACTTCATTCTTATTGTTCAACTCTGTTAACTTTTTTATTTTTTATCGGTTGAAATCAATTATATTGTATTGTAAGTCGTTTTTTTATATTCAAATTAAATAATATTTACTCCCAAATTTAGAAGAGAGGGATCGAATAAATATATTTGATTGTTTTGGTTGTTTTGTACACTAAATTTAAGATATAATGAATACCCTTCATTCGTTATACTCTTACATTGCATTGAGAATAAGGTTTAGAGGAAGAATTTCTTTCAAGATATATTTTAACTTCAAAATTCAAATTCCTTGAGAAAAGAGAAAATAAATATTATTTTTTAATAAATAAATATTTTAATAAATTTTTTTTTTCCTCAACAAATGGAGTTTCTTGACATTATCAAACATCCTTTCCGGTGGTTTCTCCTCTCCTCTTCTCTTTCTTTCCTTTTTGTTTTTTCTTTTTTGGAAGAATAAATATCTTCTCAGATTTAGATTATGTTTAAATCTAAGATGAGTTTCTTACTGCCCAGACCTATCAAAGGTTTATCCCAATCAAATCTTGATGTAAGATGATTGTTTTATATCTACAATCTTAAAAACTTAAATCTACATGACTTTGTTATGTCGGTTTAATTCTTGTAACTATTTAGTTATTTTATTAGTTGAAAGAACCAGCTGTAAAAAGATCATATTAAAAGAGTCGAGCCAAAAGTTTCTACGGTATCATTGATAGTTTGTTTACTCTTAAATTGTCAATAAATTTAAATACTATTTGTTGAAAGCGAAAACCAATACCATTGTTAAGACAAAAATATTTCGATTCCGAGTCAGTATCTTGTTGCACGTGGCGAGATATCCGCATCAACATGGGAATCCAATCTTGTGATCGATTTGAAAGTCACTACACCAGCATAACTGGTGGGCGAACGGCGCCACGTGGGACACAAATCTCTTAACCAATGCCAGACAAACACCTGGTTACCCTGCTACATCCAGAGTTGTCCCCTGCCCCCACCAGGTCCAGGGCAAAATCTTGAGACCATAAGAATCGAAAAGCATATCAACAATCAAGTCAAAATGGGGGACTCAGCAGTCGTGTCAAATCTAACAAAAACAGGGATGATGAAAACAGGATCAGCATAAATCCCAAAGTTTATGTAAATTATCATATTATATTTTGTATTATCCTAAATAATCATTATGCTAATTTCAATTAATAGATAATGATTCCATGATTATTTGACACTAAAAATCCCTTTGGACAATGCTGGCAACTCTTGTTCTCTAATGTTTAGCATGTGCGAAGGCTGGGAAACAATTTGGCACTAAAAATTTCAAAAGCTTTTGTTCATAATTGAATATTAAATCAAGGTTTACTTCTCTTAATCAACCCAAGATAAACTGATAGGTCAGAGTCATTAATAAGGTGATCAAGGAGTTGCTCAAGAAAAGGCTAGGTGATCACAAAGAAATATGGGTGGATAAGTTACAGCAAGGAGCTGTAGGCGTATAGGATGATCATAAGGATAGCAATTGGGAAAACTTCTTTTAACTTAGAATTTAGGTTTAAATTAGTTGTGCTCGTCGAAATTAGCAAATTGATTGACACAATTTGATAAAAATAATAACGAAAGAGTCATGTCCTTGATTTTGATTTACTAGAAGAAAAGAGAAATTGGGTATCAATAAGAACTCTAACCTACCAACCAAAAATTATTGGTATGATAATAAAAATATTCGGCCTTAAAATTTTTGTGTGGGTGATCTTGTTTTCAAGCAAGTCATTAACATTTACAAATTATAGCACACATAAGACAGAAGGGTTAGAAATCTTTAGAACGATGATATACTTAAGTTATATTACCTCGTCACTCCCATGCTAGTGTCTTGGTGCTTGTGGCGATATATTTGCATCAATGCAAGAAACATATCTTATGATTAGTTTGAAAATTGCAACGATAGAACTATCGATGATCAAACTATACCACACGAGAAATGAATTTGGTGACCAATGCTAGACGGCCACTCGACTACCCTACTGTAGCCCAAGTGCCCCCCTCTCTCACCAGGTTTACGGCAAAATCTTGAGGTCCTCGTAACTGAAAAGCACACTAACAATTGTGTCAGGATGATAGCCTCAGCAGTTATATCAAATCCAATAGAAAAAAAAGAATAGCGAAAAAAGGATTAGCACAAACTCTAATGTCACTGAAGATTATCACATCGTATTAAAATTTTGTACTCTACAATTTAATGCATAAGTCATCATTATACCAACCTCAGCTAGTAGATAATGATTACATAAGTAGCTTATTATTGGGTAATTGCATGTAAATCTTACTAATGTGGCTTATTATCACTCATTTTTTTTTATTATTTTAAACTTTAATATATTAAGTTTTATAAGATGATAAATTTTATTTATAATATAATATCAATTATTTTTTTATATCCTAAACTTTTATATTAAATTTTATAAAATGCCATACTTTACATGTAGTGTAGTATTAGTCATTTTCGTATATTTTAAAATTTATAAAATAGTACATTTTGTAAGAAAAGATATACACGCATCTAGACCGGACACATCCCCTATTTCTTATTGTATAAATACAATTAATACCACTGAATTTATACGATTTCATCGTAATATTTATTCATTTCATACATTATTTAGATATGAGGTATACAAGAGACCGTGCACGTCGTATGCCAATAATAGCAAGCCAAGACTGGGCAATTTTTTTCTCTTGCAAATATCAATGACATTTAACGCACAATACTAATTTTTGTTGCATCTATTTTGCACGTGACATGAAGGCCAAGTGAAAAGTTTGTGTACTATAAGAGAAAGAGGCTCTATAAAAAATTATTTTTAATTAATTAATTAACAATCACTTGATCACAATTCAGGTGCACGGTACACGAATGGGCACCAGATCATCCCCCATCAATCTCATAAAATCTCATTTAATCCCACGACAAATAGAGTGAACAGTATAATTTAAATTGATTTGAGTCGATTAATATTTAAAATTAATTTAATTTAATTTAATTTAATTTATTAAAATATTATAAATTAATTCAATTTAAATGATAAAATAATTTAAAGCATTTTGAATTCTCAATTTAAATTATATTATAATAATTAATTATTATAAATTTTATAATATTTTATCAATATTTAAATAAAAATTTTATAAATAATTTTTAATAATTTTTTTTTTACTTATTACCACGTAAAAAAATGAGTTAATCATATATAATTGAAGTAATAATAATAATAATAATAATAATAATAATAATAATAATAATTTTTATAGGATAATATTAAATAATTTAATTCTAATTTTGTAATTTAAATTAATTTAATTTAAAATTTAAATTATAAATAACCATTTAAAAAATATTAATTTATGAATTAATTCAAAAAATTTTTAAATTATTTTAAATGATGAATTATAATAATTTAAATTAATTTAAAAATGTCAATTTCTAACAATGGACTCCTAAACCACCTGCCAAAAGGCTTCCCGTGCCTAAACCCCGCGCACTAACCATGACGCGTGCATTCACTCTCCATCTCTTCGCGAATATTCCATTCCTTGCGCTTTTGCTGATCTGTTCGTATAATGATATGCATCGGAAGCGAAAAATATCTGGATGACGATGGCCGAAGATATTATCAGCCAAAGTGACCTGGCACTCTGCTAATGTGACTGACACCTGTAAAAGCGTCGCCATGTGGAGCCTCTATTGGCTCCCAACCCCACACCGCCTCTCCCTCTCCTTCTTTCTCTCGCCTTCTATACTTAATTTTAGTAGGAACGGTTTTTTCTCTTCAAACATCTTTCACATTTTCGAAACATTTATTGGTTGGTCCGATCAATACAACAACAGAAAATCAAAACAGAAAACAGAGAAACAATGACTGAGAATAGTTTGAGGAATATGCCGTCGCCGGATCCCGACGTAATTGTGGAAGGTTGTCAGAGTGAGTTGACTCAGACCGACTCGGAGTCTTCTGATGCAACGGTTGAAAGTTGGCATGATAACGGAAATGCAACACAGGTAATTTTGATGTTTAATTATTTTTATGTGTTTTTTTATGCTTTCATTCATATTGACGATTTTATGTTGATATTTTAGGCTCATATTTAAGTGATTTGGTAACTGCTTTGGTTTTCCATGGCTGTTAAAAATTTAGTTGCTAGATAAAAAGGATTACATAACAAATAATCTACTTTTTTATTTTAAAAATTTTTATTGTCTTCCTGACAAAGGCTTTTTGTATGTTTAGATTATTAGTTTTTATTTTTTAGGTTGTTTTTTTTATTAGGTTGCGATTTTTCTCTGTGGTGAGGAAAATATCTTGAATTGTCTTAAATCATAATTTTTATTAGGTTTTGGAGTACCGTACAGAAAGAGAGTGGTGATGTTTCTTGCTTATTCAATTGTAAGAGTAGATATTAATTTATCATTATTTCCTTTAATGACGCCAATTAGCTGCTGCTTTTTAGACTAAATTCTAAGTCTTACAGGTGGGCATGGTATTCTTTGTGATTTTACTTCAAAGTTCCACCTAGTGTACAACTGCAGTTTTAGGATATATTTGTGATTGAGGTGCTGCGGCTGTGGAGGCTTTCTCGGACGAAATCAATAGATTTCATATATGACACTGAAAGTTGGTACTTACTAGACACTTTAGTTGAAAGGATAACAATCTCAAACCAAGACAGTAACAACTGTCAATAGACCTTTTACTAAATATTTCCTTTAGGTTAATGCAGAATCTGCTATTGTCTGAAAGAAGCTTCAATGAAGCAAAAACTGATCAGTGTAGCAAACCTTGCCCTTTATATGGATTTTTGAAATTTGAGAATGTGGAAATATATGTTTTATGTTAAGTCCTTTTGGATGTTCATTGATTTTTCTTCTTCTTCTTCTTCTTCTTCTTTTCAAATAAAAATTTTGGAATTATACAATTCAAATTTGATAAGATGTTCAATATGTGAGATCTGAGGTGATGTCACTTCAATTTGTTATTAGAAATTGTTGCTACATATTCTTGAGGTCGCACTTTTAAACTAAGTTCCAGATTTCCGGTTTGACAAAAACTTTTGAAGTTAAAAACTTAATATATCTTGGACATTACGTGGAAGATTATTGATTTTACTTTGAAAGGATGTCAACAATAGACGAATGATAAAAGATGTTGACAATGATCAGGTATTGTCCACATTTGCATTTCGTATATCCTTTTGTTTGTTCCCCTTAATTGTGAAGCTAATTGATGTTTTGACTAGAATTCTACAATGCCATGGTTTGAGAATCATTTACTCATTCTTTGTAACCACTAGGCTATCATTGCCTAATGATGCTATTAAGGTTGATATTTCTATGACACTTTAATTGTTATGGACATGTTTCATTACAATTCCATTTTATTTTCTAATCTAATTTTCACTTTTAGCAGGGCCAGGTTGCAGATTGGACAAATGAAAAGCACAATGCTTATCTTGACTTTTTGGAAGCATCATTTGTTCATCAGTTGCATCAGTTGCATGGTTCTGTGGGTTTGGGTGGATGGTGCTTGCAGGAAAAGATACGAGGTCCATATTTGCAAGCGTTGTCTGCCAACAATTGTTCTTCAGCTAGCCAGGTCAGAGACTCAATCTATCAGATACTTCATCTTTGTTCTTTGCCAGCTTTCAGTTTAAATACCTCAACTGAAAATTTTTTCTTATTTTATTTTTTTCAGATAATGGTTCTACGAGATGGAAGGTGGCAGAAGATTAAATTTGAACACAATACAGCTGTTAATTCTCATGCTATGCTAGAGAATCCATGGATTCGCCGTTTTACTTCGGTAGGCAAACATCCAACTGCAACATCTTCTGATCCCCAGAAGCACAGTTTGCTTTGTGACAAGGGATTCTATTTCAGGGATGATACAAATTTCTCTTGTGAACCAGCTGGAAATTCAGAATGGCACCTTGATTGTTACTTAAGGCATCAGAATTCGGTTGGCAGCACTGCAGGTAATTCACTAGCTCTGGGTAAATTTTGCATTTAGATGAAAGATTTTTTCACCAGTTAAATTTTATGCTCGTTCTGAAAATTCCCAATGATGCTTCTCCTACTAAAGTTTGATAGATGGTTTTGTACATGGTGTTGCTTGAGTATATGGGTTTATCAAATTACAATTAGTTACAGAATTTGAGCAAGTCAGAGGGAAATGATCACATGGGCAAAATGTCATAGAAAAGGCAAGACAGAAAAGGAGTAACCAGAGCAGGGTTTACAAATAGTAAAATATAAATGAGAGCAAACGTGTCTTCAGTAATTTAATTTCAATCAAAATTTGTCTTATATTTCCTCAACACACAGAATAGGCCATAACCTCCTTCAATCAGAGAAACTGATAAGCTTTACAATTAGGTAAATTTTCCTTTAACAATTTCAAAAGTATGCCCAACTCCGTGGATAATGTTTTATTTGAATTTTCTGTAAAAGTAGTCAAAAATAGAAATAAATACTTCTTCATGAAAAAAAGTTCTGACAACTAAATCTTGGTAAATTTCCTCACTTTTCCTTTGTCTATTCCTTTTTCTGTTAAAATTTTACCCTTTTTGTCTGAAAGGATAATTTAGCGGTGGTTTCCATGTACTGGGTTGTGTCACACTACATTACTGCCTTCACACAACTCTATTTTGCAAATGCATTCCAGGAGATATGAAATCTAGCAAATGAAGTGTTCCTTTCTCCCTACTTCTGTTTGATGGCAGTAATTCTTACTCCATTAATGTAGTCATTGCAATAAACTAGCTAGTAAACATTTGGGCATGGGCATATATTCCACTGTTTTTCTTTTTCCTCTTAGTTGTATCAATGACATGAACAAGCTTTGGTTATTGTAATTGGCTAGCGACCAACAAATGCTTAGAAGTTTTGATCTCGTTAATGTGAACGTATCTGTTGGAACATGGAAGCCCCAAGGTTTTTACTCTGGGAATAATACTTACCCGTGCTGACTGCCTTTCTCATATGGAATACACTATTTTTTACATTTATTTCTTTCGCTGCTGTTAAAATATGCAATTCTGAATTAACTGTAAATGTATATGAATGACAACTAAGTCAACTAGTTTATTCGATATTTGTATAAATTAAGAGTGCAGATTGCCTTTGCAGCTCTGTAGTTAATCAGAATACCAGCTGGTGTGTTGATTTGGCATTACCTTGTGCCAAACACAATCAACATACAAATAAATTGTGTACAAAATTGAGCTTCATGGCTTGACTTAAATACACTAGGCAATAAGAGATCTGAAACGGGATAAAGGAAAGATAAACAAATCATCCAAAGCTCAAATTGTGTTGTTACAGTCTAGCTGTGTGTCTTTTACACAGAGTTGTATGTCTAGATGGTATTGTTGTTTTTTGACTTGACATGCACGTGAGTTTATGGAATCATGTAGTTACAAATATGTCTGCTTTTAGTTGCATCTAATTTTAATCTCACACTTTGCAATATCCACATTTCTATATTTAAGTTTCTTTTTTATTCCTTAAAATAGGATAATCAAATTAAGGTATCCGAAAGGCAGTTAGGGTGCTTTTAGTGCTGGCTATTATTACATTTAAAAACATGCAAAAGAGTGGTTTTATGAATGGGTGCATTAGAATGAGTCGGTGATGCTTATTGCTTTTGGAACATTTTATAGTATTTGTAAGTGATGTAATGTCAGTCCCACTCAGAGAAGCCAAAGAGACCTCACGACTGGATAAATATGGTTGGTTACCTTCATATATCCGTCTTTAAGCAGCCTTTAATGAGACAAACCTTGTAAGAGACCAAAAGGAACTGTTATGAAAACCATATCACTAGAAATTGAATACGAACCAAATTCCCATGTGAGTTTGTGACTGTACCACTAGTTTTAATATTATGTTTGTTCAACCCAAAACCTGATTTAAAGTGCTCATGTTAAACTCTAGAATCTCCTTCCATTTCATGTGATCTCGTATTGCTAGCTGCAGATGTGTAATTTGGATATTGAGGCTTTTAGTAATTTCTGTTTCCATTCTAATATTTTGCAGAAGAGGTCTCTGATCAGAATTTTGTGGATGAAGACCAAGGAGATAGATCAAGCAGTAGGCCTATAGCGAAAAGGTTGAGGACAGCTCTGGTTGATGGTTCAACTGATGATCAAGTAATTTGCGGAATAAGAATCTTGTTTTGTCACTTGGTTTATGAATTCCCTTAAAATTTAAAAATTACTTAAATGATGGGAAGTGTTCATTTTTTGAGAATTTCGCCTTTTTTATTTGCATGCTTATTCAGGTTGTTCAATTTGGAAATCGTCATACACCTAATGTTTCAACTGTCAATCGAGCTTCCTAAGAAAGACTTAACAAGCACATCAGGAGCTATTCTCAGAGCATCCTCGAAACTTTTCCCACCCAAGATCTGATGGGCACCACTTTGTAAGAGGAAACCAAGCTGCAAGGTTTAATTGAGGTTTGAAATGTAACCTTATACACGTATACGCCAACAGAAAGAAGATTCAGTTAATTTGTGTTTTCCGGTTTTCTCCAAGTACCTAGCAGAAGAATGTAAACGCGTGAAACGGAAAAGTTTTGGATTGAACTTTTTGCGGCGGGCTGTTGCTGGGAGATATCTAGTGTTCCCGCTACTGAAAGACGTTTAACAAAGATTTTTGTCACGAGAAAATAATCTGATGTTGGTCGCTGAACTTACTGCCGTGTGATATGTATGTTATGTAAGTTGTAGGGTCGTTACATGTATGATGGTAAGAAGCTATCAAGTAGCAAGTTAGCAATTTGAGCCTAGAGATAACGAGTATTTTTCATATTCACGTTTTGCATCTCAATTTTGTAATTTTAATGCCTTGTACATAAACATATGGAAGGTTCCATAAATGTAGCAGATGAGAAACGCAATTTGTGTTCTATATGACTAATGAGGTTTCAACCATTTTTTTATTTTTTAAATTCCATTTCTTTTTTCTGTGTTGCCGATTTGTTTGTAATTTTCACTTAAATCAAAACTCTTATCTCACCTTTGATTTTGGTCTCTTTTAACTATTATTATTATTATTTTATCCATCATAAAATTAGAATTTAAACGTAGGAAGAATTGCCGGAACTTGCTAATGAACACCAAATCAATATCAAGTATCAACACCTTCAGTTGCTCACCAACTCCATGTCTGCTTAATCTCTAGTGGTAATTTAATTATTATATTTTTGATATTTTCCTTTATAATTATTTATTTGTTTAAAACGTAACATAAAAGCAGTGCTCCATTGCGTAGGGATTTTCCAACAATGATGATTTTTGAGTTAAATAACATAACCTATACTAGTTAGGTGGCTGAAATCCGTAAGCATGTGAAATTTGTACGCTAGATTGTTCATTCACATGAAATTGATACAATAACTTTATAAAATTATAATTTAAGTTTTACTCTTATATTTACAACAATAACAAATATAAAGCATATAAATTATAATTATAATTTTCGAGTATGCAAATTTATTCTTATAATTTAATATAATATTTTGATATTATTATCAAAAATTAAGGAAATAAAATTGTATAGGTAAGTTAGAACTTGAAACCAGGTTAAGACTCCGGCTCCATTAGAAGTTCAATTTTTAGTAAGTTTAATATATCCTTCTTTAAAGAACATTTATCACGTAATTTATCAAGTCAATCCCTAAAGCAACTTCAATTTTTTCTATTTGAAAAATACGCCTATTTATTTAATTTCAAAGACGACTTGGACCAATTAAACGCACGTTTCTGCAAATAGATGATCCCAGAACCAATGGAACTACAAGAAGCAGCAAAGACTTTCGCTGTGGTTGATCCTTTTCGGGCTTTTAATCGACGGATCATCTTCATTAAAGCGAATGAACTGAAAACACATAATCTAGTGTCTTAGAACGTCATTAGCACCTGCCAAATAATCATCATTTTCTCTCGCTTTCCCGAGAAAGGGTAGCCGGAAGTAAAGAAAACAAACCCCAGGCACAGAAAAAGAAGACTCTATTTTCTGAAAGTTTCTCTTGATGGCTATTCTGTCAAATCTAAGAGGAGCAAGAACAGGCAGCAACAACTCACAGCAAGAAGGATTACGGGTAGCTGAAAATGGATCATCTTCAAATTCTTCAGTTGCCAAGAAGAAATGGTCAAATTTAATGCCCTTTTTTGTGGCCCTTGTGGTGATAATGGAGATCGGCTTCTTGAGTCGTCTCGATATGGCCAAAAACGTTGCTATGTTCGATTCATTAGCAGATGTCTTTTATAGATCACATCTGTCTACTGAAATAGAGGAGATTGGCGATGGAGCTGATGATTTGGTGGTGACCGGAATAATTGGGGGTGGTGTTTCCGATTCAGATAGTTGTGAGGAGTGGTTGGAGAGGGAGGATTCTGTGGTTTATTCTAGGGATTTTGAGAAGGATCCTATCTTGGTTATTGGGGCTGAGCAGGTTTGTTAAAATAGTTATCTTTTATCATCAGTTTACGCGATTGCGGTTTTTATTTTGTTGTACGATAAAATTTTGTTATTTATGTTGATTTTGACTGTTTGTGAAGTCAACATGTTATGAAATTTAAAGCTCCATGGAACTTAATTCTGTAATAGTGAGTGCTGTAAGTTATCGAATGAGGAATATTGAGTTTGATGCTTGTATAGAATTTGTAGTCTTATCTTCAATAGTGAGAATAAACCAAATTCGTTTTACCTTGCTTTCTATCAATATTTGACTATCACCTTAGTGACTCTGGATGTTCCTGATAAAAATAGAAGTATTTTGTTTCACTATGTCAAATTTTTATAGTCCAACATTTTCTTAAAACCATATGATGTGTAGTAAAGCAGAATATTATTTGAACCTTTGGGAACTTTCTCCTTTTCTTTGTTTTAATCTATTGGTCAAAAAATTTGGATGATGTTGGTTGCAGTCTATTTAATTAATGTTGTCATTTTAAGAAATGTTCTGTCTACAAGTCATGTTTCTGTAACTTGAACTTTGTGGGTTTTGATGAGGAGTTTTGCAGACTGTAAATTTATTAATCATTACTCTTTAGTTAGATCTTGCTATATATCTGAACTTCCTGTTGCATTGTATATAGGAATGGAGAACTTGTGATGTGGGCTGCAAGTTTGGATATGATCCTGATAAGAAACCTGATGCTGCAATTGGTTCACTGGGACAACCTGGAACAGCTAGTGTGCTCCGTTCAATGGAATCGTCCCAATACTATGCTGAGAATAATATTGCTAACGCACGACGGTGGGTAAGCACTGTCTATAATAACTTCGTTTCATTTAAACAGTAAAGAGTTTAAAGACACTGCGTTTATGAATAAACTTTAAGCCAGTCACACACACACCTCTTTTTTATTTTTATTTTTCTCTTTTGCTTTCTAGATTAATTCTAGATTGTTGTTTGGATTGGAGAGGGAGGGGAAGGGTGTTCCTTGAAGTATCTTTTTAGCCCTTCCGTTGGGGCAATACAGTTTAGAGTATGAATTTGGGTGCTTTGGGAGCAAACTTGTGACAGCAGTTCAATTTAGAGGGAGTTTTAGGTAGCAAAGATATAAAGAAAAAGAACCAGTTGTGAATAACAGATCTGTTTTCTAGTTTCACATGGTGAGTTTGATGCCATCATTTTCTCTTCAAGAAAAAAGGAATGTACTTGTTGAGTTGTTGGTGTTACTCTTATGTTTTATTTTCGATGGAATAGAAACTGGAATCTCAACTTCTATTGTTGTGGCTTAATACTTTCCGATTTAAAATTCTGGACCAGCTGATGTGTTAGATGGTGTAGAGTCCCCAATTCTAAGACTTTTGAGCCATACAGAATGACCAATTACATTGTCTTTTGATTTAAAAGTTAATGGTTGACAGTTTTTCCTCCGTGTTCATCGATCTTAGCCAGGGGAAAATAGGAATTAAGCCCTTTTGCAAATTGTGGTTACTGTCTAAGTGCCAAACCGTATAGAGGCCATTCAAAGTTGATGGACATCATGTATAAGATTTTGTTTAAACATGTCATGAATGTTTGGGCGCAATATATTTCTGGAGCACCACAATAATGGTTAAAATACTTGGAAGAGCCTGTGTTCATAAAAAAAAAAAAAAAGACAATATAGTTGATGTATAATTGTTCAAAGTCAGATAAATTGCACGTGCTGTAAGTTGCAATCATCTAAAGTTTGCAAGAGTTGGATATTCACAAGGATCACTTCATACAACCGACATGAATTAGGAACTATGCTTGGAATGATGTTGTGAGAGAAATTATCATGGCAACATAATACATTTTTGTGAAAAGTGGTAATTATAATGACAGTTTAACTCCCTCTAGGCAATGGGGAATCGGGCTGTGGTTACTTAACATGAAAATATTAGGTTTAAAATTTATCTGGTTAATTTGAAGTATATTTTGGACTTTCTCCAAAATTTTCTTGTTGTTTTCAGATGTATTGTTTGTGTTGTTGATGTTCTGTGCTTTTTTTCTTCTGCGGGGGTGGGGAGAGGGCTGAGGTTGGTGGGATGCAGTGAGATCCGTGCTTACACTGAAACAAGTTGTGTCGTCCATAAATTGTTTAAACTCTTTTCCTCATTTGTATTATTTCTATTGCTTCTTTTATTTTACGAGTTGTGGAATGTTTAAATTGTTACTTTTGTTTTCATCCTTTTCTTCATTATTTTGTTGCAGAAATAAAATTTCAGTCAGGAATTAAAAAAAAGTCTTGTATAGCATTTCATATGAAAAAATGAGAGAGAGTTTCTTTTATTATATTAGACTGGTTGAAGGTTGTGGCCTTGCTCCTCCAGGCTATAGAAATGACCAATGTGTTGTGGTACTTTTTTCTTTTAGAACTAAGATTACCTTAAAGTGGAGGTGCTTAAGTTTGAAAATTCAATTTTCATCTATGCAGACTTGATTGCCTTCTCTTGTCCTCCCTCACGTCTCACTTTGTAAAGTTGGTTCCTTGAAATAGTGAGTTCGTATTTTGTTCAAAAAAACAGAAATCAACTAAAATGTCAACCTTATCTTGTTTTGCTAGAAGGGGTTATACAATTGTTATGACAACTAGTCTCTCATCAGACGTTCCTGTTGGATATTTTTCCTGGGCTGAGTATGATATCATGTCACCACTTCAGCCAAAGACTGAGAGTGCACTAGCAGCTGCTTTCATTTCCAACTGTGGTGCTCGCAACTTCCGCTTGCAAGCTCTTGAATTTCTTGAAAAGGAAAATGTCAAGATAGATTCATACGGGGGTTGCCACCGGAATCGTGATGGAAGAGGTGGGTTCTGGTGCATTGCTAATGGTTGTTTATAGCTATAACAATTATATTTGTATTGATAGCTCTTTCCACTGTGAAAATACTGAAACCCAATAGCATCTATTAGTATATGATCACTCCTGGGAATTTAATAGTTTTAGTGTTCAGAGCTTCTTCTTGGTCTTCCTTTTCTGACTTTTTTGTTTGTCTTTCATTGATTGGAGTTTATGTTATTGTATCATGATATCATATTAGATCAATGACTCGTCTCTAAATTGCAATATTATATCATGATATGATCATCATTTTCTGCTCAAATATTCCAGCTTCTCTTCAATTCCGAAATACTGGTAATACCATAGTCTGATTGTGAGGATTAGGTTTTGAGTTGCGCAAAATTTAGTTATCTAACATGAGGTGGAATTTTGGAAATAAGACTTCAGGAAAGGGACCATGTTTCTGGTTTACAGGAGATCTTTCTACGATTCTTTTAAGCAAACTTATTGGCTTTTATAGAAACTGATGTTTTGTTCAGATTATAATCAGAGCTGAAGAAATCACTTTTAAAGTTTATCAGGGAGCTTAGCTGTAAAATAAAATATCTTTCTCCTTGAAAGCACAAGATTTAACACCAACTTTAGTAATTTTATTCTTATATATCTATGTATTGATGTTTGAATTTATTGGGGCTCTGTATTTCTCTTAGTTTTATATATGCTTCCGGGTAAATATCATCATACAATTTTTTTTGTCTCAATATATATGCAGTGGACAAAGTGGAAACTCTGAAGCGCTATAAATTTAGCTTGGCATTTGAAAATTCAAATGAGGAGGATTATGTCACTGAAAAATTCTTCCAGTCTCTTGTTGCTGGTATGAATAGCATAAGTTGTGATTTATATATGGGAATATTTGTGTTTCAGAAGGTTAATGGGGTAAATAGATAGATTTTTTGCTCAAAAAGTTTAGAAAATTTTCGTGGTTCCAATAATAAAGTGGATATGAAATTTTGTAGGGACAATCCCTGTGGTTGTTGGTGCTCCAAATATTCAAGATTTTGCTCCTTCTCCAAATTCAATTCTACATATCCGGGAGCTAGAAGATGCCAAGTTGGTTGCAAAGACCATGAAAGAACTTGCACAAAATCCTGAGGCATATAATCAGTCATTAAGGTGAGGCTAAATGTGGGTATCTAACTTTGCTGTGGTTGTAGGAGTTTAACTGAAGTACTTTCTTTTTCTTCAAAAAAGAAAAGGGATGGACACCTTTTATGGAGTTCTTGCTTGTGTCTCTTGATTTCTGGTTGCATTTTGAGTGTCTTGTTGTTAATGAGATGTTGATTCAATAGGTGGAAGTATGAGGGCCCATCTGATTCTTTCAAGGCACTTGTGGATATGGCTGCAGTACATTCATCATGTCGTCTTTGTATTCACCTAGCAACATCAATTCAGGAGCAAGAAGAAACAAACCCTGTTTTCAAAAAACGTCGCTGCAAGTGCACCAGAGGCTCAGAAGCTGTGTATCATCTGTATGTCAGAGAAAGAGGGAGATTCAAGATGGAATCTATTTTTTTGAGGTAACCTCCGTTTTTATTCGCTGTTTTGGTTGGAATATTATTATACCAGGTTAAATTTTCTAGTGAACTAGACTTTACCTTTTACTATAAAGATGTATTAGAAATTGAACTGGATATCCTCTTTCACATTATTATCTATGGATGAGCCTGGCCAAAGCATTATCAGTTCTTTTGTTCCAGTTCAGATGCTTTGTGTCTTCATTCTTGGGCATGAGATAGTAATTACATATCAATGTTGTGCACAATCATTGTTATTTCCTTGTTTGATGGGCAGGTCCAAAAGTTTGACGTTGAAGGCATTGGAATCTGCCGTGCTGATGAAGTTCAACTCTCTTAAACATGTGCCAATTTGGAAGCAAGAGAGACCCAAGAGCTTAAGAGGCGGGGACGTTCTAAAAATTTACAGAATATACCCGGTTGGCTTGACGCAGAGACAGGCTTTGTATTCCTTCAAATTCGAAGGGGATGCCGACCTTAAAAGACATGTAGAAAATAAACCCTGTGCCAAATTTGAAGTCATATTTGTCTAGATTTAAGTTTATAGTCTTGAATTTGGAGGATTACAAATTTCAGCGTACTGAAACATTGGCAAAGGGATCCATGCAATTTCATGTGAGCAGGGAACTGGTAGATTGTAGGAAAGAACCCCCACAACTTGAAAGCATAACATTGGACTTCATGGAGTAAGCCGTTTGTGCATGTACTCGATTCAAACTGTCTTTGCACGTTATGAATTACTGAATACTGAAGAGCCTTTTGGACTGATCTGTTGTCAGGAAATCAGGGCTACAAATTCAGAAATTAGTGGATAGCTGGAATGTCTTTGTTTATAATTTGAAACTTAATCTAATGAGGAGACACTGTGTTATTGTCAGGATCTGGGTTGACCGCTTGGCCTTTCAATGTTAGTAATTAGGGTGTCCATAATTGTGGACAGGATTGTATAATTCTTCTCTTTGCAATGGACCAAACTTTACTGTAATCAACTCATGTTCATTGTCTTCCCTGGGCAATGTGAATGTGGCTGCAGAAGATAAATCCTTCCACCAATATATATGAGGAAATGAAAACTGTAGCTGAGAATGGCTTTTCTAATGTCAAAATAGATGGCTGAAAGCAAATAATTCTTGACATCAGAAATTTAAAAATAAATTATATGAGGTATGTAATAACAATATAAAATTATTAAATTGATTTGTATTAATAGAGTTTGTCATTAAAAAATGTTAGGTATGAGAAAATGCTATAATGTCTATAACATATGGGTAGAAAAACTTTAAAAGTATGCGTTATGTTACACGAAAATTTTGTACTAATATACTTGTATAAAATAATACAAAATGTTAAATTATTGTTAAATATCGTAGATTTTTTGGAGAGTTAAAAAAAAAAAATGAAAAACTCATTTGAGATGTTTTAAAGGCATGTAAAAAATATTAATTAAAATATATAACAAATAATTTTTATAAGAAAAAGATTTAGTCCTACGATTCGAGTGTTTACGGTAGCCTAATTAAGAAGATGGGTCAAAACGCGGTTTTGTGTTTGTGTGGCGGCGGGTTGATCCGGTGACTCTTGTCCCTTGGATGGCCCGTAAGGTTAAGTGACGTTCATTAATCCCTAATTTCGGTTTGTTTTGACCAACCGGGTTTCTTTTTTACCATGCCCTTGACCCAGAGCAAACAGTTGGGGTCCACATTTGCTACGCGGCAACAATCATAAGTAATATAATTTTATTATGTTATAAAAAATACCGCATTGTTTACAAATTTTTAAAATATTTAATATTATACATTAAAAAATAGAAATTAAAAAATTAACTAAAAAATTTATAAGTAATATAATTTTATTATGTTATAAAAAATACCGCATTTTTTACAAATTTTTTAAATATTTAATATTATATATTAAAAAATAGAAATTAAAAAAATTAACTAAAAAATTATAAGTAATATAATTTTATTATGTTATAAAAAATACCATATTGTTTATAAATTTTTTAAATGTTTAATATTATTTTTTTAAAAATAGAAATTTTAAAAATTAAAAATTAATTTTTTAATTTCTATTTTTTAAAAATATAATATTAAATATTTAAAAAATTTATAAACAATACGGTATTTTTTAGAACATAATAAAATTATATTATAAATTTTTAATTCCAAATAATATGAAATTTATTAATAATAAAATGTTATATCAAATTACAAACTTAAAATATTTAATATTATTTTTTAAAATAATTGAACGAAATTTAGAACCTCAAATTTTTTACACCATTACCAAAAATTTTACATTAATGATAGCAATAAAATCTAAATTTTTTATTTTTTCTAAATGAGGGTAATAATTTATTTATTTCTTCCAAACAAGTACTCACCTTTAATAAAATTCAAAAATGTTCTACCATCATTTTTTCAGTACGGACACAGTAGTTAGGAATATAGACCGAGGGAGACAACGAAAACGAATATAAAAACCGCTGCAGCAGTTTGAGTCTTTGGCAACAAGACAATCATATTATTGTAAATAAAAAAAAATAATTGTCAGCTTCTCGTCACCCATATTCAATTCGAATGCTCAATGAAGAAAACAAACTTGACCCTTTACAACATCCAAAAGCCACTTACGGCAAAACAATTCTCACCCTCTGCTTCATTCTAAAGGTCCATTCTCAGTCATTACATAAACGTACGCGTCCTTAATTTCTCTCTTAGCTAACACCACAGACATTTCTGGTATCAGCTGGATTTATACAATAATGTCTTCGGCATTTTCGATACGACATCCTTCACCTTTCCTGAAATCTTCGACTACCTCTGCTCGGCAAAAGACATGGGTAGTTCTTGCCACGCCGGCAGTGGCGTCGCCTGCAGCAGCGCAGGAGGTGGATGCAGGAAGGCTGGAGCCTAGAGTGGAGGAGAGAGATGGGTACTTTGTGTTGAAGGAGAAGTTTAGACAAGGGATAAATCCTCAGGAGAAGGTGAAGATTGAGAAAGAGCCCATGAAACATTTTATGGACAATGAGATAGAAGATTTGGCTAAGTTGTCAATGGAAGAGATTGAGAAAGCTAAGATTACTAAGGATGACATTGACATTAGGCTAAAATGGCTTGGTTTGTTCCACAGAAGAAAGCATCACTGTGAGTTCTCATATATTAAGTTTTTCTTTTGAGAGTTCTGAGTTTGATTTGTATATTCTAAGAGATTATTTATACGAGTTTAAATTAGATTATAGTCTAATAATATTCTTAAGCTCACTCCAATTGGATCAAATAAAGAGGAAAATTTAAAAGGTCGTGTGAATATTCTGTCGATGGTGTCTAGATTGTATCCAATGTGTAATAAAGCTTCAAGAAATCAAGAATAATTCTTGCGTTTAGACTACGAATAAAAGATTTATGTTATACTGACTATATTTGAACAAAAAATAATTATATGATTCTGATTTGTTGGTTTTCCCTGATCTGATAAATAATGGTTGTTTTTGCAATGGTGATGTCCAGATGGTAGATTTATGATGAGATTGAAGCTACCAAATGGGGTAACAACAAGTGAGCAAACGCGGTATTTAGCTAGTGTGATCAGGAAATATGGGAAGGATGGTTGTGCCGACGTGACAACCAGGCAAAACTGGCAAATTCGAGGCGTGGTTTTACCTGATGTACCGGAAATACTTAAGGGTATTGCTGAAGTTGGCTTGACAAGTCTGCAGAGCGGTATGGACAATGTGAGAAATCCTGTTGGTAATCCTCTTGCTGGTATTGATCCGCTGGAAATTGTTGATACAAGGCCTTACAACAACTTGTTATCCCAATTCATCACCGCAAATG
>JAWDEX010000015.1:509494-523199 GCA_035221805.1 Trichilia hirta | reverse complement strand
ATTGGGCAGTAAAAATGTTGTGGTCCGTACATGTTACGGTGCAAAAATTTTAAGTTTTTTTTTTTTTTTTTTTTCAAAATTTAAACAATATTAAATAATTTAATTAAATTGGTATAACATTCATAATAAATACATACTATTTAAAATTAAAAATTTATCATACAAACTTAAAATATTTAATTCTACTTTTTAAAATAACTGAATGAAATTTAGAACCTCAAACTTTTATAACCTCTAAAAAATTTTGCACTGATGGTAGCATTGAGATCGTTTTTTTTTTTAAAATTTTTTTAAAATAGGGTAATAATTTATTTATTTCTACAAATCAAATTCCTTACCTTTAATAAAATTCAAAATTTCTGCAATCACTTTTTAGTACGGACGTTGCAGGTAGGGATCTAGTAGAAACTTAATAACGAATCATTAATTTTTTCCCAAAAAAAAAAAAAAAAAAAAAAAAAAAAAAAAGAGAAAGTTGTCCACACCCATTTTTGTCGATCGTCATGTGGCCACTAATTTGGTACTAATTTGTTTTTACCTCTAAAAAAAAAATAAAATTTCATATTTTTTATTTGAATGAGAAAATATTTAAATGAAAACTTAATATTACTCTTTTAAAAACATTTTTATTAATTTTTTTTAATCAAAAAGCATGAATTATTAAAAAAAAAAAGAAAAAAGAAAAGAGATACAAACCATCAACGGAGGTGGCCAAAACCGACCTCTAGAAAAGAAACAAGCACAACTTAAAAAAGGAAAAAAAGAATTAATGAAATCTACAATTTCCAAACCCATGAATTCTCATAGCAGCCACATGCCTTCTACAAGTAATCCACAAAGAATACAGCTTCTAAGGAAGAAGAAAAACTTCATTTGAAAGAGCTGCATCAGCTTCAGTCTTGGCAACATGACAATAATAATATTGTAAAAAAAGGTAGATGTCAGTTTCTCATCACCTCCAAAATTCAATTCGATAACGCTAAGAAACTAACAAACTTGAACGACCCTTTACAGCATCCAAAAGCCTCTTCCAATAAACAAATCTCACCCTCTACTTCATTCTAAAGGACCATTCTCAGTCATTACATAAACGTCCACATTCTTCATTTCTCTCTTCGCTAACACCACGGACATTTCTGTTATCGGCTGGATTAATACAATAATGTCTTCAGCATTTTCTATACGTTATCCTTCACCTTTTCTACAATCTTCGTCCGCCTCTGCTAGGCAAAAGACTTGGGTAGCTCTTGCCACACCGGCAGTGGCCACGCCTGCAGCTGCGCCGGAGGTGGATGCAGGAAGGCTGGAGCCTAGAGTGGAAGAGAGAGATGGGTACTTTGTGTTGAAGGAGAAGTTTAGACAAGGGATCAATCCTCAGGAGAAGGTGAAGATTGAGAAAGAGCCCATGAAACATTTATGGAGAATGAGATTGAAGATTTGGCTAAGTTGTCAATGGAAGAGATTGAGAAAGCGAAGATTACAAAGGATGACATTGATGTTAGGCTAAAATGGCTTGGTTTGTTTCACAGGAGAAAGCATCAACGTGAGTTCTCATCTATTTTGTTTGTTCTTTTGATAGTTCTGAAGTTATTTGTATATATTGAGAGATTATTGACACGATAATATTCTTAAGCTCCCTCTAATTGGAAAATTCAATAAATAGGGAAAGTTGAAAGTCATGTGAATATTCTGTCGACTGGTGCCTAGATTGTATCCCGTGTGTAATAAAATTTCAAGGAATCAAGAATAATTCTTCCTTTTAGACTAGGAATAAAAGAGGTATCATATGTCATACTACCAATATTTGAATAGAAAGTCATTACATGATTCTGATTTCTTGGTTTTCCCTGATATGATAAATAATGTTTTCGCAATGGTGATGCTCAGATGGTAGATTTATGATGAGGTTGAAACTACCAAATGGTGTAACAACAAGCGAGCAAACGCGGTATTTAGCTAGTGTGATCAGGAAATATGGAAAGGATGGTTGTGCGGATGTGACAACCAGGCAAAACTGGCAAATTCGTGGCGTGGTTTTGCCGGATGTACCTGAAATACTGAAGGGTCTTGCTAAAGTTGGCTTGACAAGTCTGCAGAGTGGTATGGATAATGTGAGAAATCCTGTTGGTAATCCACTTGCTGGTATTGATCCGCATGAAATTGTTGATACAAGGCCTTACAACAACTTGTTATCCCAATTCATCACCGCAAATGCAAAGGGCAATCCTGCTTTTACTAACTTGTATGTTGTCATTTCATTTCAAGAGTCGCACATATTTCGCATTGGTCTGCAATCTAGGAGCTGCTTATAGGACCTGACTTGTTAATATTCTGTCGTGTTGAAGCTTTGTAAGTTACTTAAATTTGGGGATAAGTGAACCATAAAAACTCTTTTCATCTTTTGCATAGCCTAATGCTTTCTTTCATTTTGAGCAGGCCAAGGAAGTGGAATGTGTGTGTAGTGGGTTCGCATGATCTGTATGAGCATCCTCACATCAATGATCTTGCTTACATACCTGCTACAAAGGATGGAAGGTTTGGATTCAATTTACTGGTGGGTGGGTTCTTTAGTCCCAAGAGATGGGCGGAGGCCATTCCTCTTGATGCCTGGGTCGCAGCTGATGATGTTATCCCAGTGTGCAAGGCAGTACTATAGACATTCAGAGATCTTGGAAACAGAGGAAACAGGCAGAAAACAAGAATGATGTGGTTAATTGATGAACTTGTGAGTAAATTGCTGTTCCAACTACTTAATCTTGTTAATTGCCTAGTCTTCTATATTCATTTTTATTTACAGCTTAATTTAACGGATTTTGAAAAAATGCAGGGCATTGAAGGATTCAGGGAAGAGGTACTAAAGCGAATGCCCCAACAAAAACTTGAAAGAGCATCCTCGGAAGACCTGGTTCAAAAACAATGGGAAAGGAGAGACTATCTTGGTGTTCATCCTCAAAAACAAGAAAGATTTAGTTTTGTAGGTATTCACATTCCAGTTGGTCGAGTCCAAGCAGATGACATGGATGAACTAGTTCGTATAGCAGACACGTATGGCTCAGGCGAACTCCGCCTAACAGTTGAGCGAAACATCAAAATTCCCAATGTTGAGAACTCAAAAGTTGAAGCCTTACTCCTAGAGCCTTTACTGAAAGACAAGTTTTCACCAGAGCCATCCATTCTGATGAAAGGTTTAGTTGCATGTACAGGCAATCAGTTTTGTGGACAAGCAGTCATCGAGACCAAAGCTAGAGCCCTAAAGGTGTCCGAGGAGGTGGAAAGGCTAGTAGACGTGAAAAATCCAGTGAGGATGCACTGGACCAGCTGTCCCAACACCTGCGGACAGGTTCAGGTAGCGGATATTGGATTCATGGGTTGTATGACAAGAGATGAAAATGGGAAAACTTGTGAAGGAGTGGATGTGTTCTTGGGAGGGAGAATTGGCAGTGATTCACATCTGGGAGAAATTTATAAGAAAGTTGTCCCATGTAAGAACTTGGTGCCCTTAGTTGCAGAAATTTTGGTTAACCATTTTGGAGCTGTCCCAAGGGAGAGGGAAGTGGCAGAAGATTGATTGATTAATTCCACAAGGTAAAGCGATTCATTGTTGTTTCACTTTATCAATTCGGAGGAAGAGAATGGGAGGAAGAACAGATCATTTGAACGTCTAATGAATGGGTGAGAAAATCATGACCTGTATTTGAAGATTCCATCCTTATATATGTTGATAGGCTCGGAAGAGATTCTGAAACTTGTTGCTGTATGGAATATGAAGCATTGTAATTTACCAATTAATAATGATCATCAGCTTATGTTTCGAGACTTTTGCAGAAGCAGAATTCTAATTTATAGCTAGAGTATTATTGCAGCTTACTGTGTCAGCTATTTTCTTATGCACATCCCTCCAAATGTAGAACCCAAAAAGCTGAAACTGTAAATAATTAAATTTCTGGAATGGGACTATTGAAACTCTTTTTCTATTAAATAGTATCTTAATTTATTAACACCTACTTAGAATCCAAAAACGATCTTTTCCTAAATAAATTCAGTTATAATCTCTAATTTTTTTTATTGTCTATTGTTCTCATTCACATCCATACACCATCTATCTTTTAAAACTATCTTTTTATTAAAAAAAATTACCCAATTAAAATATTAAGTTAGAGATTTAACTGTTCTCCTATATATTATATACAATATATTTTTTTAAATATTTTTGTTGTTGTCGTTTGTTATATATTTTCTATGCTTATTGTAACCATTGTTTCCGCACTACTATAGCTAATGTGCTAATGGACTTAGATGTCATGGACTCTTGGCTGCCCGTCAATCAGGAAGAGCTTTCTTACCCGCTACAGCTTAGGATTCATTACCTGAGTACAATTTTTTATGTTCATTAATTTGTTCAAAATATCTATGTCATGTTTATCCAGTTTTTGTGCCCACATTGAATTTTAATTGAAGTTTCTGCTAACATTCACTGTTAAAAGGGTCAGTTAGTATGTTGCATATCATTCCTTCGTATTTCAAAGTTTTGCTCTTTGTAGAAGGTGACCGAATAATTTTCCATTCATCCATGAAAAAAATTTCCTGTTGTGTGTTTCCCTGCATGTTTAAGCTACCAAACTGAAGATCATGAAAGTTAGGTTTAACTCACTAATCAAAGCCTTAAAAATGGTTAACTGCACCATATATTATGCTTCCAAATGATGAAGCCGTGTCAGATA
Organism: Trichilia hirta; assembly: GCA_035221805.1. Lineage (NCBI taxonomy): Eukaryota > Viridiplantae > Streptophyta > Magnoliopsida > Sapindales > Meliaceae > Trichilia > Trichilia hirta. Next base: position 518,478 of record JAWDEX010000015.1, on the reverse strand, counting down.
TGAAACCTGATATGTTTAGTTCTCACTTCCCAGACCTATACAAGCAATTTTTAAGCCATTGTAATGTAATCTTGGGAGATTCGAGGTGTTCCGATTCGTATTAATTTACCAACTCTTGGTGATTGTAGTGTTTTATGTATTGTGATAAAAATAATACAGTATAGATGGTTTCATTATTTTCTTGTTTGGAAAAGTTTTAAATGTTTTATTATTTGAATAAATGCAAAAGTTTTCTTAAATATAAAATATATGAAGTACAAGTTTATCAAACAATGGTAGAATTGGTCTATAAATGATTTCTTCACTTAGTTTACCTTAAGAGATTCAATTAAAGATTTATAGAAGTAACTGATTCAATTCAAATCTTGCCCTATAGATATCCTTTTATTTTTTTAATTTTTATATTTTTTGTATATGAAGTTGGTCCATTGTTTAGTTGCCCTTTTTATAAGACTTCACATATACTTAATGCTTCATCTTATTTCACTTGCATTCTAATAACAGGTAGTTAGACAATTTTGAAAATCAAGATATTAACTTCTGATATTCATCTGAAGTAATCAATAGTGAAGAGATAATCCAACTTTTTTCAGGAGGTCCTGAAAGTCCTTCAATTTTGAAGAGTTTCAAGATACATGCAGCTCCTTCAATTTGAATGCAACAAGTTAGTTTTTATCAATTTTTTCTTGATTTATAATTTCTTAATTACATATTAATGCTATTAAATTATTTTCTTAAGATAGCCCTTTATTAAAGTGTATTATAAATCATGGTAAATTGGCATCTTTGTTATATTTGTTGGTTTGCACTTTATTTACTGATAAGACTAGTGGTAGAATAATGGTAATTTATGTTAGTTTGTTAGTAGATTTGAACCATGTTCATGAGTAATTGTGGGGTGTTGCAATCTTAGCATACCTATATCGATATTTGGGCCAAGCAGCAAGGATTAATGTTAGACAAATTGCTAGATATTAAAGTTGGCTCTTTTGTTTTTTTTCCGAATAAATAGAAAATGTTTGGTTATAGTAATCGATTTAAATTTTAAACATGTTGATACTATTAAAAATTAATAAATTTAACATATTTGCTTACAATAAATCATATATGTTAAGTTGGCCCTCTTATTTTTTTTGAACAAATAGGCAATGTTACGTTATATTAATATGATTAATTTATATATGTACAACAAATTTAGACAATTATTTTATATTTATTAGGTATACAATTTTTGAAATTAAAAAAAAATATTCGATAACTTCAACCGAACGATTTTTAACCATTTTTTTATAACATACATTCTATCAACTAATTTATAACTCAAAAAATAAATTACATTTTCTTTCTTAGATTCTTCCCATAGTGTTGTCTTCTTTCCCTAACACTTTAAATATATCAAGAAATATTTCTAATTTAAGAAAAGAATTTAAGGTAACTGAAAAGAAATTAGAATTTATGTAATATAAATTAATTTTTAATTCAATAAAAATAATAATAAAATTGGTATTTTTTTTAATCTATTTTAGTCATTTTAATTAAGGAATAAATTGAAATTTATAAAATTTAATAAGTGGGGGCCATCTGGCAAAATGTGGAGGAAATATCCTCACCCATTTAAATATGTTTAATTGAATTAATATTTAATTTTATATTTGAATGCACTTTGTCGAAGCAAATCAAAGGCCCAATAAGTCCATTAAACTTATAACTGTATATGTAAAAGAAACACGTTATTCTAATAACACTTCAAGCATTTCTGAATAGACTAACAGTAAAATCCGTGCATTTCCATTGTTTACGTATATTAATGGGCCCCTATATTGGATTATATTTAACAAAGAGATTTGAAGAGGATCAAAAATCAGCCGAGCCTAAAATTAATGGGTCTAATATTGACATTTTCAGACTCTTAAATTCCAATTGTTAGATTATATAATAAAATAAGAGCCTACTCGTCTGCTAAGCTTAATGCAAGAAGCACTTCTGATATAAACACATATTTGGAAACCATCAAGTGAGTTGATGATGTCACTGCTTATGTTTTATCTTTTATAATGTAAATTTTTCTTATTTAAGTCAACTTTTAAGAACGTCTAAAATATTTTTGTTGCACATCATTATCCAAACAATAGTTTAATAAATTACATGACATGTATATTTATCTTAAAATATTTATTTGACAAATTAATAATCATTACAAATAAATAAAAAAGTTAATATTATATCATTGAATACTTATACTACAATCGAGATATTTTAAAATCTTATCTCCAAACTCGCATTCATTCTCAAAAGGTTTTCAACCTCTATATCCGTAATTAATCATCCAAGATATGTGTACTATTCATTGAGATTTTCAATGTATGATGCAACAAGTTGGTGATTTGTTAATATCAAGAACTAACAAATAGACATTGATGCTACAAAAATTCAACCCAAAAATCCAACCATTTGATCGAATGGTTAAAATAAAATAGCTATCATTTATAATTGAGATGAAGAATTGACCTAAAACTTTATATTCAAACTTTGCATGGAAATGTAAATCTGGACCATGCAACACAGATGAGAAGAAACACGTAACTATGACACCATGAAACTAAAATATAGACATTGATGCTACAAAAATTCAACCCAAAATCCAACCACTTTGAATGGTTAAAATGAAATAGCTATCATTTATAATTGAGATGGAAACTTGACCTAAAACTATATATTCAAAATTTGCATGGAAATGTAATTTGAACCGTGCAACACAGATGAGAAGAAACGCATGACTATGACATCATGAATCAGATAGAGGATATTAGTTTACAATTGAACATTGTTAAATTTGAAAAGTTGAATCTATTATTGGTTGATTTCAGATAGCCATGTACGTTGTAATCACAGAGTTCGCCGAAATTAGTTGTTGGTTTTGGATATTGCCGAGTGCTAGGTTTTTCTACCTATGCTAGTAATGGCAATGGTGGAAAATGAGCTACACATGTAAACTTCTAATAAACTTGTAATTACAATGCTGTGTTAGATATTTACAATGAAAATAAAAATTGTTCCATCTGAACACGTCTATTTGTAAAATGATAATGTTAAATATTCAAACGTAGTAAATTTTCAGATTAGGTTATACATGCGTATGAATTTTGTGTAAATCCTCGTTTAAGAATTAAAAAAAAAGAATAAAATATTCTTTTTGAATAAAACTCTCATATTTACATAAAAGTAATATTAAGAATCCTAAAATACATCACAATATTAACATTTTTTAAGCGTTTGAGGCATAATTATTCTTCGCATATAATATCTTTATTATTTTTTTTAATTTTTTGCAAGTAGAAGTAAATAAAAAATAAACTCATTTATTCAATAAATTTTTAAATAGAGTTGAAAAGAGTTTCAAGGCGAAAAGAAAAAAAAAGAAAAGAAAAGAAAAAGATATATTAATAGAGACAATAATGATGTCCTTATCTAGCCCTTTTAAATTTAGACCACAAATTCCAAAGGTGACACAAAATGGAATGTGAGATAAAATATGATGTCTACGAAAGGATCACAATGGATATGAATGAATTTGGACAATATCATATTTACGAAAATCTATGGAATAAATATATAATTAAGTAGGGATTTCTGATAATTTTTTTTTTTTTAAGAAACTCCCTAAGCAGTTTATAGCATTACAACAAATAAAAGTAATTGGTTGATAAATAAACTACAATTTCAATGTTTATATTTTATACTTTTATTAATTAATACTATCATGTCATGTTAGTTTATATATAAAAATTTGTACAAAAAATTTAAATCTGTAAATACGTCCTTTAAATAAATACTTATAATTGATATATGAATATACAAATAAAATTATTGTCAATAAATACTATATGTGGCATTGTTAAGCCACCTTTTTTTTTTTTTTAAAATTTTTAATTATATATATCTTACATGCTATAAGAGGAAGAAAATTATGTCATGGAAACATAAAATACATAATAAAATTAAATAAAAAAGATAATAATTATTTGAAAGAAAATAAATGGGATATTATTGTTCCTTGTGTATGCATAAAGTGGTACATGGATGGGAAGATCCACAATCAATCAACTATGATATTGCGGAGTCCAAGTACAAAATTTGAAAGAGATAATATTTTTACTTTTACAGATAATGTGATCTAACATACTTTGAATCCCAATAACAATAAATGCTTTAATTTCATTCATACTATACTAATATTCCAAACAGAATTTTTCCAAAAATAGAATAATAGTAAATGAAGTCGACTTTTGAAGAGAAAGATTTGGAATTATGGTCCAAATAATTTGTTCTGATATGATCTTGGATACGATTAGTGTTTTCAGAACAAATTTTAGGAAGATCAGTTTGCAGGAATTGTTCCTTCACTTTCTCAATTTGTTTCAGTCTCTTTTTCTCTTGAGCATGCGTTTTACCCACATGAAAAAACTTAAAACAACACTATTTATAGTGCTTATGAATTCCTTTGAAAAGGCAGATAAATCCCATTATCCCACTTCGATAATATTGATAAGCCTCATTTCAATATAGAATTTTAATTTTATATCCCATTCTCGACAAACAAATTGACTTGTGCAAGAGATGGAAGTGATTCTAGTAAAGGTTTAGCAAGAAACAGGAAAGGAAGATAGTAAAGTGCTGCTTGATTGTGCTGTGCTTACATGTACATATTCTAATCAAGCACTTAAAAATCGTTAGTCCCATAGAATTGTTAGTCGTCATTAGGCTGATCATGTCAGTGGCGCGTGGCTAAAATGTATTGTTTTCTAATCATATCTTCTCCTCTCTTTTGCTCTCATTTATATATATGTGTGTGTGTGTGTGTGTGTGTGTGTGTGTTTATAATTCTGAAACTAAGATATTTTTATTTTTTATATTTTGTGTTAAAGATGAAACGGATAGATTTTCTTTTAGATCATCATATAATCTAAGCGCCGTATGCTCCAAAAATGTCGTAAAATGACGAATGGTGTAAGAAAAGGTGTCAGCTTTGATTGGGGTTTGTTTGGATAAATTTAGGTGGATATGGTTATCATTTTGGGGATCTAAAAGCACTTTGGTTTTTTTCTGGCTTTTGGGATAATTCCAGAAGATGCTTATTGGATTTTGATTCCTCGCATTGCTCTTTCCGCCAGCATGAATTGATGTCAAATGAAACAATTCAATACATACAAATAGAATAACAATCATGTTACAGTACAGCCATTATGCCATACAAATTGTAAATGTTATATTATAGTTTTTAGTTTTAATTATAAATTTAATTTATAATAATATAATAAAAAGATTAAATAATTTTAAAAAATTACAAAAAATTTGAAAACTGCAAACACACACTTCGGTCCTACTCTTACAACACCATACCTTACAATCTGACTTTCGTTGCTTTAGTCATCAAATCAATGTTGCAAGCAACAACAAATAATATCCAAATGCAATGAACTTACATAAGCCTACTATCCTAGCTCGTTGCCACCTTCTTGTTGAATTTTCTTTTACGTTGAAAGTTTTTAAGGTCTAAATTTGGTAAATTTGCGGAAGACCAATTATTATAATCATTATAGTTGTAATGTTCTAATTTAGTTGATTGTATTATCGGCCCCTTAAAAGCTACCCTAGCAATCTTGGATTTGCATGTTAGACATGGATGATTTTAGGAGATTCGTTGATGGGACTCGATGGGATTCGAGCAGGGCACTATGAGGTTTTTGTGGGATTTGCTTTGGAGTATTGTTATGGCTAAAAATATAATATTTTCATAAAATTCTATTTTTTAAAGTACATAATTATTTATTATTAATAAAATACTAAATTTTATTTTTACTCGAATTTACGCAATGACAAAACTAAACTTCAACTCCTATTATTTGAGCTACATCCAAAAACTTCATAAATTAATTAAATTCATTTACTTTTTATTATTATAATCTTTTATGCGCAACATAATTTAAATGGTATATATATATATTATTGTAACATATGATATAATTAAAATTTTATTATGAAAACGCTAAAAAGTGTGTACAACTATTTTTTTCTTTTATTAAATTTAGCTTAAAGGCCAAGACAAGAAGGAAGATTTTATGACAATCGAAAAGTTGGAGTTAAAACTCATGACATTCCACTTTGTACTGTTTCAGTTTGTAGGGCAAGAAATCAGTTTTGTTGTTTATATTGTTTTTAATTTTGAAGGGCGACCTTGTTTAATTTATAATTATCTTTTATGTAGTTTTACTTTAAAGATAATTCATAAATACAAAGATGGGATTGGGGTGATAGTAGGATCAATTTTTGCTTATATATTAGTATTTATAGATTAGAAACATTAAGAACATAAACTCAACCAATAAAAAGTCATGCCAAAAAAGTTATATTTTATTGTATATTTTATGTAATTTAATTTTTTACTATTATAAACTATAGAACATATAAAATTATATTGTTACATTAGCTTGTATTAAATAAATATTCTAGTCTTAGATTTAAATTTCACTTATAAAATTTGTAATTTAGATAGGAAAAGTCTAAGTTATATTATTAATTTTTGTTAATTGTTGGATTTAGCATTTTGTTTTTCTTAATAATATTTTTTTCATCAATTTCAAATTGCAATCTAAAATTTTATGTTAATAGCATCTTAAAAAATTTTCATATTTTATCAAAATTTAAAATTTTGTATATAATGGATTCTATAAATTTATAGGAATAGAGTTTATATAAAAGTGTATATTCCTAATATTATTGTTGCATGCATTGTGTAGAGCAAAATTTTACTTTGGTCTTCACTCTTTTATCTATTTATAGATTTTCCCTTTTGGTAATTTTAATTCAGATAATTAAAGTAACCAATTAAGACTAATAGACCATTTCCTAAAAGAGTTAATAAAAATAAATGTGTATAAAACAATCTCTACTTGACTATTGACTTGGGCTCGAATCTCTCCATCTTGCTTGTGTTTGACTTGGATTTCATTTCAGAGTTCGTGCTCCAGTCCCTCCCTTTTCAATGTTTTACTCCACTCTACTTGATAGCTTAAATTTGATATTTAAACAAGTCCTTATTACCTGTTATTCAAATTCAAACTAATGCATATCATTTCTTATCTGTCTAATTCTAAAATTTAAAGACATGAGTCCATATTGCAGAGATTATTATTATTATTATATTCGCCATGTATCATGCCCTTCAGGTTCTACGTGATATGCAATTTTATGTTGTACCATCCATAATCCCATGTCATATCCAATTTCACCCCAGTCATGGTATAAAAAATTACCTAATTTCGCTTCCTGTTAAGACACTCCCTCTGTTTCATTTCTTTTTCCCCAAACTTGAACCTTCACCACAGATAAAACAACCCACGAATATCATATAGAACTTTCCATTTTTATGAACCAATCTCAACACACATCTTGTCCGTCTCTATTACAAATGACAATTGAAAGCTTGAAATGAAACTAGCGTAAAACTCAGCTCAAATTCTCAAACCTAGCAAGCTATGCAAGGTTCTTGAATGTTAGTTTACCAAAACTCAGGATCCAATTCTTAATAATTATATGCTAGACTTTACCGCTGGTCATGAAAAATGTTCATACATACCAACTAGCTTGTCCTAAGTGATAACAGATGAAAACAAGGCCACTTTAGTTATGTTAAATTAATTAAATATCGAATTAACAATTGACAATCTCCAATCCTACAGGGTCTCACTTTAGGAAACTTGTAGCAGAGATTATACAGATAATATATCAAAAAACAATCCGTGTAGCGATCAGACGAGTGAAAGCGCTTTGCTGCATGCATGCTTTAGCTTTAATACAAACGTTATCACTAAAATTTTCCAAGTGCATTAATGGAATAAACCCTAGTAGAAAAACAGTTCATATATGCTCTTCATAGACTGCTTATGTTTATCTCAGAATTCAGTAAAGTTAGAATACAATGACAATCATTTTTTGTTGTTCTTTTTTAGTTTCTTATAAAAATGAAGTATGAAACGTAACTACTGATCCCCGGAATCTCTGTTAGCTATAGCCAAGACTAAAATCACTTCTTTTTTTTTGAGCCAGTTATTGAACACCGTCTGCTATATTAATATTTTACTCAAAGGTAGCAAACTAAACTAAGTAGGAATAAGCAGGAATTATGCTTCATGGATAAAAGAAGATGCATATCCAAGAAGCAGAAACAATAAGCTCTCTAGCAAGAGTCGTGCAAGACCTAAGCTTCTTGATAGTGACTAAATTTTAACAGTCCATCACTATGGGAGCTGGCTAGCTGTATTTTCATTCAAAATATATGCACAAGCATTTAAGATAAATTTGCTGATGAATAAACCTGTATATCAACTTATGTCTCATTTTCCTGTGATTATGTTTGTTCTGATAGAAAATTAATTTTCCCAACAATGTACAGGAAATATTATTAACAAGTTCATCTTTTTCAACATTACTGAATTCAAGCTTTAATGACCAGGTCCAGCCGTCCATCTTTATCGCTAAAAACATTTTTTCGTTTTCGTGCGAAGGAGAAACTCTCATCCATTGTAGTATCAATCACTTCAACAACTCTTTCAGTTTCTCAAAATTTCAACTTTTTCTAACTAAAATACACTATCACCGTCAGATAGTTAAATTAACACTCGATTTTTAATTAGGTTAAGGAGAAAATATTAGATAATGACATTAAAATTTGTCTATATATACATAATAAAATTTTATTGACTAAATATACAAATGGCTTAGTACGTCCATCTTGTCTAAAATTTGTTTGAGGTTAAGATGTGATTCTAATTGATATCATTAGTCATACAGGAATTTGCGACCATCTTAAAGACTGTGGACGAGGTATTAATGTAAAATGAAATAACAATTATTCCTTCTTATTCAACTTCATAGTTTTACCTACTGTGTTAAGACGAATGGAGTTAGAAATTTGGAGTAACATT